>JAOTQR010079127.1:0-10761 GCA_025774065.1 Solanum ossicruentum
CATAACTTCTCGTCCTCAAACTGACGTTCTCGAATCTGGTCCATCAAGGAAGAACGAGCCTCAAGGAAAGCAAGTACGCTGCCCTTATCAGAAAGCTGTAACCTGAGTAGGTTATTAGCTAGACGCTGAACATCCTTGGCCAAAGGTCGCTTCTCCACTCGAATGGTGGCTAGACTCCCCATGCTGGAAGTCTTTCTACTCAAGGAGTCAACCATAACATTCGCCTTCCCTGGATGATATAGGATGGTCAAATCATAGTTCTTTAGCAACTCCATCCACCTACGCTGCCTCAAGTTTAGATCCCTTTTACTGAATATATACTGAAGGCTTCTATGATCAGTGAAGACCTCACAATGCACACCATATAAATAATGATGCCACAACTTAAGAACAAAAATCATTGCTGCTAGCTCTAAGTCATGGATAGGATAATTCTTCTCATGAACCTTCAATTGTAAAGAAGCATATGCAATCACTTTACCCCTTTGCATCAATCACCACCTAACCCCACTCCTGACGCATCACAATATACTGTAAAGTCCACATCCCTGTCTCAGGTAATGTCAGAATGGGAGCCGAAATCAACAAAGACTTGAGCTTTTGAAAGCTCGCCTCACACTCATCAGATCAATGGAAGACTACATTCTTCCGAGTCAACCTGGTCAATAGGGTTGCAATGGAAGAAAACCCTTGAATAAACCGTCGACAGTACCCAACTAACCCCATAAAACTGCGAATCTCGGTAGCTCAAGTAGGCCTTGTCCACCCTCTAACTGCCTCCACCTTAGCCGGATCAACTCTAATCCTCTCCTTGGACACCACATACCCTAAAAATACTACCGAAGCAAGCCAGAACTCACACTTGGAGAATTTCGCATATAACTTTTCCTTTCTCAACCTCTGTAGTACTAGCCTCAAGTGATGAACATGATCAGCCTCAGTTTTGGAATATACCAACATGTCATCAATGAATACTATCACAAAAGAATCCAAGTACCGACGAAACACCTTGTTCATCAGCTTCATGAACAATGCAGGGGCATTAGTCAACCCAAAAGATATCACCACAAACTCATAGTGGCCATAATGAGTTCGAAAAGCTTTTTTAGGGATATCTGATGCTCTAATCCTCAGCTGAAGATAACCAGACCTCAAGTCAATCTTAGAGAACAAAGCTGCTCCCTGAAGCTGATCAAACAAGTTATCAATAAGAGGAAGAGGATATTTGTTCTTGACAGTCACTTTGTTCAGCTTTCTATAATCAATACACATCCTCACGGATCCATCTTTTTTTTTTTCACAAACAAGACTGGGGCACCCCAAGGTGACACACTAGGACGAATAAACCCTTTGCTCAGCAAATCTTGAAGTTGCTCCTTTAATTCCTTCAACGCAACTGGGGCCATTCGATATGGAGGGATGGAGATGGGCTTTGTGCCTAGCTCTAGATCAATAGGAAAGTCAATATCCCTATCGGGAGGAACACCTCGAAGGTTAGTAGGAAACACATCGACAAACTCTTGAACCACCGAAATAGACTCCATAGAATGTGGATCAAGATTAGTATCCCGAATGAAAGCCAAGTTAGACAAACACCCCCTATCAATCAATTTCTGAGCATGGAAATAAAAGATGACTTTGCTTGGATAAGAACCATTACCACCCTTCCACTCAATTTTTGGTACCTCGGGCATGGCCAGGTTCACCGTTTTTGCATAGCAATCAAGAATAACATGATATGGGGAAAGCCAATCCATCCCTAAGATAACATCAAAATCTACTATCTCCATAATAATCATGTCTATCCAAGTATTATACCCAGACAAAGAAACAAGATAGGATCGATACACTCGATCTACCACTAAAGGCTCACCTACTGATGTAGAAACATGAATGGGTACATGCATACAATCACATAACAAGTTGAATCCAGGTGAAAAGTAGGATGACACATAGGAGTAGGTAGATCCAGGATAAAAAATACAGATGCAGATCGATGACAAACTGAGATAATACTATGATGACTGCATCAGAAGCCTCTGCCTTCGTCCTCCCTGGAAATGCATAGCAATATGGTCCCCTACCACCGCCTATCTGAGCAATGCCTCTACCCCCACTTTGTGGGACTATGGAACCACCCGCTCCTCTACCTGGAATGCGACTATCTCTATCTATCTGAGCTCTGCCTTATGGTAGTGGTGCCGGTGGTTTAGTCTGAACTGAAGATCTGGGATAGGGCCTACCTTGTCCCCTCGGTAAGGGACACTGTCGTATCAAGTGATCAGTATCTCCACAACTATAACAAAACCTCTGACTCTGGGACTGATGTGCAGATCTTGACGAACTACCATAGCTATCTCGCCCTGTAGACCCATGATGTGTCTGACCACTCTCAGAAGCAGGTAATGATGCATGAACTGGTCCTCGACGCTGGGATGAACTACCCCCTCTATAGAACCCTCTATCTCCAGATGAGGTACCAGAAAACTAATCGGATGCACGGACCCTCTTAGGGTCACCAAACTCTTCTCTCTTCATCAGCTCTGCCTCCTTAGCAGCACTCACAACAGACTGGAAAGAGACCCCATCTCTAGATACTCTAAACACTGCCTGTCGAATAGAATAGGTCAATCTCACAAACCTATGAACTTTCTCTGTCTCGTTTGGAATAATGGTTGTAGCATGTCTAGATAACTGATAGAAACGGGTCGCATACTTAGTGACTGATAAGCCATCCTGCATCAGACTCTCAAATCTCACTCGACTCTCCTCCCTCACACTCAAAGGGACATATTTATCATAAAAAGCACCAGAGAACATCTCCGAAGACACTGTGGGAGATCCCACAGGCAAAGATCCTGAATATGTCCTCCATCATTCTCTGGCTAGCCCACGAAGCTGAAGAGTAACATATTGAACCCCATGTGATGCCACTAAGCAAACAATATCCAACAGCTCCCTACAAGTAGTCAGAAACTCATGAGCATCCTCTGTCCTTCCACCCTGAAATTGAGGTTGGTTCATCTTCCTAAACATCTCATAGCAACTGCTCACTCTCAGTCAATGTAGCTAAAGGTGCACTCCGAACCTCAATAGCTGCTCCAGGATCAATCTCAACTCTAGTACCCACTGGTGGATGCTCTACTGGATCATGGACCAATGGAACATATGCTGATCTTGGGTCTGAGCTCCTCCTCCGGTTTGAGAACCGCCTGACGTGCCTGTGATATTACCACTCGGAGCAAAACTCTCAAGTACATTCAGCACCCTCAATAAAGTATCCTGCAACAAAGATGAGGCTACGTGCTCTGAAGGAACCTTGTTCCCTTTAAGGTCAGTCGTAGGCTCTAAAGAGACCTCCCTAGCACGACCTCTCGCTGGTGTTGCTCCACGAGCACGACCTCTGGCTCGAGCTCTACCCTACCTCTAACTAGGGCCTCGACAACTGCCTCGGGAGCTGTCTCACCTCTACCACCAGAAACAGTAGCTCTAGTCCTCGCCATCTGTCAAAAGAACACGGGCATAACTCAATACCAACGAACATAACTACGCACGATAAGAGAATAAATAAAGGGAAGTTTCCCAACAGTCTCCATAGCCTCTAAAAGATAAGTACAGACGTCTCCATATCGATCCTTGAGACTCTACTTAGACTCAACTTGTATGCACGTGAGACCTATGAACCTAGGCTCTGATACCAACTATCACGAACCAAAAATGGGTGTGATGGCATCGTCTTCTCCCACCAAGACAAGTCAGCCTACAACCCGACTATAACATTAAAATGCGGAATTATAATTATCAAAATGAAAGTTCAATTGTGGATGATAAGTCAACTTAATGAAAATCCACCAAAACCTAGTGTCACGTGCACAAGCTTCTAATATATTACAATAGATTCGAAAGGAAATACAAGTAATAAATGATATTGTCCCTAGAATAGAACAAAATCATAAATAGGTAAGAAGTTAGCTGGGATGGAAACAGCTACCTCTCAAAATCTCCACAGGAAGCCTCAGACAAGGAAAAATAGAGAGTATCATGACAATCCGGGCTTACGATCTACAAAATTATTGTAGAAAGGGGTGAGTACCAAACACACGGTACTCAGCAAGTGAACTACTAAACACATAATTAAGTAATACAGAATACAGGTACCCCCAACACTCTAACCAAACCCTCACAACTAAAGCTTGCATTAAGTCAGTCCAGCCTATCAGTTCACAATGTTCATAGCATATAGCTCAATAACCACATCAACTATTATATATCAACAATACAAGGGATCAAGTGCATCTATCACAAGTTTCAAAAAAAGCACTCACAAGTTCATATATGATAATGAGGTGTAATGCAGTGCATTGCAATGCCAAGTATAATGATGCATGTCTGACCTAGTGATACACACACACACTGTCTCACAGTCCGGGACCCATGGGGGACTTCTAGTCCATGCATTTGTCGCGACGTGTGACACTACCCTCGAATCATAGTATCTGTCATGGCGTGCGACACGTCCCTCGACTCATAGTATCCGTCAGGGTGTGTGACACGTCCCTTGAATATGGTACATCCTCTTTAATACTCATTCTTTTTTAGTCCATAAAATACTTGTCAGAAAAGTCAATGCAAATAGACATGTTTACGCAATAATGAGAAAAGTGGCTTATTTTAATACAATGCACAGTTCACAATAACATAGTTTGGTACAACATCACAACTAACTCAAAACCCCAAAATCATTCTCAATACCTCACACAAGAAGCACAAGATTCTATATATTTAACAAAGGTTAAGAAATTCACTTGCCTTATTCAAATCACGATCAATCAAACACTTGAGTCTTCCCCTTTAGAATAGAATTCATAGCACCACAATCTAGTCAAATAATAATCACAATAAGATTTCAAAACTAACAATACCCATATTGCTATACAACTAGCGTAGACCTAAAACTAATCAATTACATAGTCAATTCTAAAAATTTTAAGCTTAAGATGAAATTTCAATTTTCCCAATATTGATACAAAATATATACATACATATATGCACATGTTCAGGGACGCACATTATAGTGTTTAGTTCGACTAATGAAGAACCATAATCACAGGCAGAACTTGACATTGGAGGGTATATATAAAGAATAGTTTACTGGTGCATTCTTAAGAGAAATAGAAATCAATTAATAATATAATATTGCATATAGCAGTTATTACTATCCTATGACAACAAATATATATATACATATGTTCACCTACTAATTTAAGAATTAAAAAGGGGTCTTTGTGCCCCCTAACTGGCACGAAACCCACGCTTTTGTCCCATTCCAATTTCTCCGTCCATTCAACACTTACAAAGTAACTAAGAGCTAATATACATATCTATTCTTATATAGCAATCAAGGATTTTAGGCTAATAATTACCTGATGGTCGTTCTCGCCGTGTACATGTATGATTTGCTCTTCTCTGTTCTTTTAGGAACTATTAAATCCCACTTACCTAATTTAAGTCATGGGTTAAGTGATATAGGCTCTTAAGTAAAGTAACATTTAACCCCCCACTTATACTAATTATTCAAACTTATCAATAAATTAAATAGTCATAGTTATTGAATAGTTCAAAATACCCATTTAAAATATTTCAAGATAAATCTTGTAGGAAATCAAGAGGACTGATTCTCAAAATGACCTAACTGGTCATTACATGATTATTTCTTTTGTGCACCTGCATGATTTGAATTTAGCCTTCCATCCGACTGAACTATTTTTCCATAGCTGAAGGCATCCAAATGTATTCTTCCATAGCTGAACTTCTCTTCTTTGACTGGCTGATTTCAACATCAATTTCAACATCAACCTATTTCCATCAAAAACACACATTATAGAATAGTTGGCTGATAGTTTAGTGGATAAGAAATTTTTTTGTAACAATCGTATACCTCTGTATATAGAAAAGCTCATGTACAGTTTTAGTTGAGTGAAGATTGTTTGCTTTTATCATCAGTTGAAGCAACCACAAGGTTTCTATTGTTCGTAGTCTCCCTCACTCAATTGATGAGGCAATAGCTCCATTTTCCATGTATTCAAGAAACAGAATTGAGCATAAATACCACACAATCTATTTCTTTTTTTGAAAATGTAACTCTTTTTAAGATTAAATACATATTTGTTCTTCCTCTGAAGTCTCATCGGATTTGTCACTACTACACATATAGTTCTTTGTATTCTAAGTCATTTACTCACCTTCATCACATTCCTAGGTCAAATTCAAAATTTAAAATTGAAAGATCACTAAGATATAAAGATTCTAATTAAAAGAGTGAGTTCACGACACACTTAAATAGAAGAATAAAGACTAACTCTGAAAGAGTGAAGAACCACAAAGATCTCCAAATATACAATACTACATACATATATAAGCTCATATACAGTGTAGTTACCTTTCTATCATGTTGATACATACAAATTAATCAAGCTTCCTACTTTATTGTTTTGAACTTTAAATTTTCTTTTTGTGAATTCAGGATGGATTGGTTTTCTTTTGATTATAGTTTTGACTTTGTATCTCTATATTTTCGTATGTCCTTTTTTTACTACTTATAGTTTTTATTTTTCAAATGGATCCATAACTAATAATTTATATTGATTAAAGTTTATTGGTTGAAAGATTATTGCCTTGCACCTAGAAGTATCATTTTGCATCTCTAATAATTTTTCAACTCTTCATCTTCCCATCCGACTCTTGCATAGTTGATGACTCTCATTAGTTTCATATTCATATTCATATTTCACACAATTTACATTTTATTTGCTCTCACTTTATTTCTTTTTTCTCTCAGTTCATTTATCTGACATCACTTTCTTTTATGTTCTCCCATAGTTGTTCCTTTTTCTATCCATTTTATTGGTTAAAATCATAATTTAATTGCTACCGTGTTTACCTAAATCACATAGCAATGATCAATGGGACCTTCTTCCCCTTTATTATTTTCATGCCCTTTATATATTTTCTGTGCGTGTTATATTATGATTTTTTTAACTGAGAATATATTTATTATATATAGAGCACATGATTTTTTGAAATCGTTTTTGTGTTGCCCTTGGATATCATTTTGGACAGTCTTTTTCTGCTGGCATTACATATCGTGTTTTACAGCCTTTTCATGTGCACGAATATGTAGTTGAGGAGGAGTGGTTTCTATAGTGTTGGTTGATGCTATAAAAATTTAGTAGGTAATTGAATGATGGAACAAGGATTTGACAATTTATAGCATGATGTTGAAGGTTAGGTTACAACAGATTGTCCTGTTATGCAGCGAATCGAGTAGTATAAGGGCCTAAATTAGAGCAAATGAGAAATGCAAAGGACGTGGAACATGATGTTGTGAATCAAGTTAAAAGTTCTTGCCGTGAATTGAATTCTACTAGAGATGAATCAGTAGACAACTATGTAATGGCAAGGATTTCATTGCAGTGACATCAGGAGTTTGAATTGGCTCTCCAGATCACAATAATATTTAGCAAGCATGGGATATTTTAGGTACTCGAGTTTCGGTCCCAAAGAACATTTCTTGTGAGAATCCTTTTGATCTTCTCTCAACTACATCTGGTCAAGGAATTAACCTAAATACCTTTACAATGCTTATATATATATTTTTTGATAAACTTAACTGATACCCCTACAATGCTTATATAAGAAAAGCAAAGGTGGGTAAAATATTAGAAGAAATTCAGGTTGCAAGAATAGTTAATACCATTCTGGTGATCAATAGGTACAAGTACAATCTTCGCAGTCAATTGGTGAGCTGAGATACTTCATTAGCTAACTAAGATCAAGATGAAACTGTATAGATGTTCGAATACAATGAACAACTTGAAGCTAACAATAAAAAATGGAGGTGTCCTTGAGATTTATAACGTAGAAATAAAGCTTTTGAAGGATAAACACTTGGAGACAGCTGAGAAGTTGAAGAAGCGTAGTGAGCGTTTCAAGGTTGCAATGTCGAGTGAAAAAAAGTTCGAGTAAGTAAAATGGTAGAAGGTGAGGCATTATCCTCGGCTAATGTAAGCGTTTCAAGCTTCCAATGCCAAGTGAGAAAGACGCTCCAATAAGTAAAATGGTGGAAGGTGAGCCATTATCCTCAGCTAATATGTTACCAATATGCATAACTTGAGGGCAGCCGCTAACCTTCGGGTGCGCACACGGTAAACCTCCACTCGTATAAATGATGTTTGTACTAAAGGAGATATGTGAATGTGATGAGTCATACATTTTGTTCTTCCTCCAACTTTTACTCGTTGTTTTCAATTTCATTGTCAAGACCTTTCCATGCGATAACTTTCTTTTAGATTATCTTGAGTGGGAAAAAGCTGCTAAGAACCTTCAGGGTAAGGTGAAGTTGGGTCATGTAGACCGATACAGAGAAGGTAGATTTTTGGACTCTTCTTATTAGTTGAATATTTGTCATCTAATTGAATTATAGCTCTTCTTTTTGCCTTCAAATAGTATGATAATAACAGAGAACATAAAAAGATAATTTCCACAAGCAAAATTTTGCCACACTATCGTATTAGCTTAAAAAGTTGATTGCACCTTGTAGCATGAGTTATAAAGTGAAACTTCTCAAGAATTAACCTGTGCAACAATGGAATATCTATAATATCATTCTTGCTTTTTTACCTGTTCATATTCTTTGGCCTGCCATTCTTTACCCTGGCAATTTCTTGCTTCTGTGATTATATATTGTTTTCGAACTCTTCAAGAATTGAATTTCCCTAAATATCTAAGCTGCCAAACTGTTTTGGTTTATTGGTTATACCCAATATATGCACAGCCCTATTGTCATCCATATTTTCAATTGATCATAACAAAGAGTTCACAGACCAAGAAAATATAAGTCATTATTCATTCGGTTTCTAGAAATTCACAATAATACTCTATTAGTCAGGGAAAAAATCAAACTACGTGACTAATGCAAAATATGATGAACGTTTTCAATGAACAACTGCTCACTTATGTTTCTTCAAGAAAAAATTAATTGTGCAGCTGTTCAAACTTATATATTATTACAAATACTATCATCGACGGGCTGTGAATGCATACCATTAAAATTCTCAGTCGAGATTTAGAATGACCTCAGTCAAGAACTCTGTGTGCTTGGAGTAAAACTGAGATTAGTTTATCTTACCGAGCATACAAAAGCCATAGGATAATAGCGACAAGGAATTCAGTCATGAAATAGGGGATTTTAAGGAAACTAAATACCCAAAGAAAGTAAGAACACCGATTGCAGGAAAATTTGAAAGAGAATCGTACCTGAAATCGTAAACAACAAGATGCAAGGAGCTTAAAGTAGAAGTTTTGGGAAGCTTTGAGAACCAGAATGAGAAAAAGTACTCTGGAAAAGCATAATGTCAATTTGATCTGAAGGAGGACTTGTCTAGAGGTTACATGCGGCTAAAATTTAAAGGGATAGTTGTACAAGGGCTTGTACATGTAACACTAGTCTTTGGGATAGTTGTAGTTTGGTATTCATATGATTAATTGTTCTATTAGTCTATTCACCTTCCACAATTATTGTTATGTTTGGATTAGTAAGTATTAGGATGACTCGCCTTGGTGGGTTAAGTGAGTGCCATCACACTTGAATTTCGGGTCATGACAATCGCGTACTTTTAACATCACAAAATGCTATAATAGAACTTTCAATAATGAACTTTTGTAACATTTGATCATCTATTTTTGATGATTCTTCCCATAAAGTTATTATGCTCATGAAGATTCCAAGTATATCGATATAGATGATTAAGTATGTAATCACATACAAAATTGTAAAGTAAATAAGAGTAAAATAATATATTTATATGCAATGTTAAGTTAGTCGATGAAAGTTAAATAAATTACCGAAGTTTGTTCCGTCGATACAAAATGTTGCATCTTGGAATAACTATTGCATTGTTGAACTATAGATTGTTGATGAATCCAACCTCAATCTCCTTATTTGCCGATAAAAAATTAGGATTAGAATCATTAATGCGTCCGTTTGTGATGTAACAAATATTGCCTTGCTCTCAAAATTTTCCACTTTAGAACATGTTCATTGAAAAGTATAGCATTAATTTTGGTACCCTATAAAAAAAATTAATTGTTAATCCTTAAAATATATACATGCAATATGAAAAAATATATATAAAATAAAAAAATAAGAATAAGAAGATTATTATCTCTTCATCAACTAATGTGATAGTCCTTCGAGTACCTTCATTTGTTCCCCTTTTGTACTCTTTTGTACCTTCATATCATTTTAAGGTGTTAAGTGGCACAACTTAACTAACCAAGTCCTTTTTAGAAGCCATTGCAATATGTTATCTAAAATAAATTGTCATGAAAATTATAGTAAGAACAATATATAATTTTATAATAAAAGTAATTTTATGAGTTGTGGATATGACTTTACCTGAGATGTAGCTTAGTTGAATGGATGAAACTTGTGCTAACATAAGCATGTTAGTTAATTATAAAAATAACTAAAAATTTAAATCGCGTAAGAGCAATATTAAGTTAAACTAACTTAATTAAGGACGCGAGTGTTAGACCCCGCAATTAACTTAATAAAGGTCAATTACGAATTTGGAAAATTTTGGGGATTGAGGTGTATTTCAATTTAATTAACTTAAGGTGCGGAAGTATGGAATTAAGTGAATTTGGCGGATAAAAATTAAATTGAAGTCGAAAGTCCTTAATGGGATTTAAATTAAAAAG
>JAOTQR010079129.1:0-42546 GCA_025774065.1 Solanum ossicruentum
TATAGTTTTTGATGGGTGGTAGCCCGAGGGGTGGAAGCATCACCTAGCTAGGGACGATCCTATCATGGGTGGTAGCCCGAGGGGTTAAGGAAGAACCTAGCCAAGGACGATCCCGATACAGTTACCACTGATCAGTTGGTTATTTATAGTAAATGATGTGCACAAATTATACATTAAAGGTAAAGCAATATAAAGAACTTAAAGTACATGATTCCAAAGTATATCCAAAGGTGGTCTCTTATTCTATACTAGTGCATAGTTTCATTTAAGTTGTTATTTCATCTACAGTATTTGTTGCCTTACATATTCAATACATTATCTTGTACTGAGTCCCTTGTGGGGGACCTGCATTTCATGTTGCAGGTACAGGTACTAATAGATCTCCCCAGTAGAGTCAAGGATATCCAACTATTGTTACCAAGCTCCAGGTTGCTTCGGAGCTTTGTGTGTGTCTAAAGCTTATATGTTTGCATTGTATAGTTAATTGAGGTGGTGGCCTGTCCTGACCCTTATCAGATACTTTCTATTATCTAGAGGCTTTGTAGACTATGTAAATTAAATGTTGTCATGTCTTGTACTTTCGACACCGTAGCTCCAACAGCCTAGTCACATGCATTTCCTTTTGGCTTATGTCACTGTGTACTTGCACAAAGGCATGTTAAATATACAAATCATTTATAAAATGTATAGAAAATGCATAGATATAGGTTGGTTCTCCCGAGCCTTATCAGCAACGGGTACCGGTCCATCCTAACGGGACTTGGGTATGACAAGATAGGAGTCACCATAACACCTTTCTCAAGATTCATTCTAGCCATCGATGGTGGATAAAGGTAGTCTCTGATCCCTACGTGGTTAGATCATGTAGGAAAAAAGTATATGTTAGTATGTTTAAATGTACTAAGTATGCAGGCATACAATCCATATGACTTACCACACTTGCATTCAATGTTAGATGATAAGGGCATATAATATAGAAAAAGATGTATATAACAAAGAGAAGTAGTGTAACAATATGCCATGAAATGCATGATGCTTGAGATGCCATAATGCTTAGAGGGGATATGACCATAACCGTCATCTTAAACTCATGCGAGCTATTACATGAATTTATCTGATGTAGACCTCCCACTAGTAAGAGAAGATTACTTGCCAACTATAATCTACATCACAGCTTATGACCCCATCTTTTCATTGTGCTGGATACCTTCCTTACAACCTCACTTTTCGGAAGGATTTCCATATCAAATCATATCATATCACATCAAAATATATAACCATTCCTTACAACCCGATCTATTCAATAATGGTTACCATATATCTATGTTGGCACATAGTTCAAGGAAAGGAAGAGGACCCTTAGGGATAGCCCTGACGCCCAAATCCATTTGGTGATACGTGAACATTCTACAAGAATACATTAATATATACATGCTTTCAGAAGAGGTACAAGTCATTTCAAATCATTTCAATGCATACCTGGGCACAAGCCAAATATATTTCATTAACATTCCTACTTGGGCTTGAAAGCCAAATCATACTTTTCATGTATACGAATAGCTCATTCATATATATATGAATGGTGTAAATACCCAAAATTCTCAAAGAGCAATATCATAGATATTTATCTGATCTCATTCTTGTTGTAACCATATATGTGAGGTTATCTCCCTCTAATCATTTTCATAAAACATATGTGAGTTTAACCCACTGATAATTTTATAAAATCCAATGTTCATGAATACACATGTCATGAATGGTATGTGAATAGCAATGGAAAATATAAATACATTCTTAAATCAGCAATTCAATATGAAATTCAAGTAAATCCATAAGTAAAATCCACATTAAAATATAATATTGATTAACTATATTTAGATCAAACTTTAAAGGGATAATACATATTCAAATCTTTATAATACTCATGTAATTAAACATATTAGGTCTTAAATCACTTCAAAAACATCGATTAAACATAGCCCATACTTCCATTGAATCTAATAAACAATAATCTTAAAAACCCACATTTAAAGTAAGGTAAAATTCATGAAAATTCAAGAAAAAGTTTTGGGTCTTCGTTGTTGAAAGATACCATGAATCAATCCGACATACTTAAGTACACCAAGGAGAAATAAGAAGAATTTGTAAAGATTGGAGTCCATCCTTAATTCTCAAGCTAATTCTCATCTAGTGTCTTTTATAAAAGTTCTTAAGAGAGTTGAATATAATTCTAAGTATGAGAGTGAATTTGAATGTGGGAGATAGAGTTTAGGCCATTTAAAAGTCTTAGGATAGCATAGAAAGTCACAAAAGTCCCATAGGAGAAACCACAATTACGAAAATTTCATTAATGAACTGAGTAGGAAAATGTTGCTAGGGGTTTTGTTGGAGGGCATACAACCTGTACCAAGGTATGTGTCCATGTACCCTTCTTGAATTATACGGAGAATGCAATGCCTGATATATATCAAAAAGACGGATAGTTAAACCGTGATCTGATGCTTAGAGAACATCCACTGATGAAGGTTCAAGATGGTAATTTAATGCTTGGAGAAATTCCACGCCAACACCCATACCGCGAGTTTCACAGCCCATGAGAGGTCAGTCCCATGAAGCTTCACTTAGAAAATTCCTTTGTTGAAAAAGTTTCGAGTTGGTGATCCAATACTTAAAACATTTACTCCACCGCCTATATGGAAGGCCTCACAGACTGTGAAAGGCTATACAGTCCGTGAGGGATCTATATGTGAAGTACTTTGGGCAAAATATCGATTTTCAAGGCTAAGGCCCTCAATATGATCTACCATATGGACCGTGAAGCCTCACATGGACCGTGTGGAGATCATTTGAGGTGCACTTTGGCCTTAAACTCTATTTTAATGCCAACACTCTACATACAAGGCCAAAGGCCTCCTTAAGGCACCTCTACATGGTCCATATACCTTCACACGGTCCGTGGAGGCTTTCCTGAAGTGTGATCTTGGTCAAAATCTTTTAGAAACCAAATGTTCATGCTCCATTAAGGTCATACAAAGTCTGAATCCTTACACCATATATGGACCTACGAGCTATAGGTGGAATTGTGGAAAGTTCCCAGTAAAAATGAAAATTGAAGGATCTCTGGAAGTTAACTTAAAAAGAAGTAGACAAGCCAATATGTTTTCTCACAACCCATAAGTAGGTCCCATAAGTGGAGGCCCTGAGAAACCAAAAACTTTTCTATGTCTGGGGTCATCCTACAAAGGGTTCTACGACCCATATATTTATGTACAAGCCATACTGCATGTTCTATGATTAGAAGCTGCATTCCAAAAGCTCAACTTTTGTGACACCCCGGTCTATATTTTATGTTACAAGCCATAAGTCTTTCCATAACCCATAAGTAGGGTTTCACAGACAGCTTTGGTAGTTATTAATGAAGGGTATTTTTGAATTTTCGAATCCATCTAAGTCCTAATCTACATCATTTTGAATACTTTAACTCCTATAAAGACTTATTCCTAACTCATTCAAAGCTTTTAATTCCCAAAATTCTCTCAAGGATTTTCAATAATTCTCTCTCTAAGTCAAGGGTTCCATTGAAGCTAAAGCTTGGAGGTGGGACTAAGGATTTCCAGATTTTCTTCCCCAATTCTAAGGATTCTACTTAAGGTATGTAGAGCTTTATTTATGGATTAGTTCCATCCATGAAGCCCAATCCAAAACTTTCCTTTTTATTAAAATACATGATAATTCCTTCTGAATTTTTAGGCTATAATTCTTAATGTTAGGATTATCACTCTTATATGATGATTATGAATAATTATGCATGAATTATGATGAATATCAAGATGTATATGATTTTCAAGCAAAAGTAAATGATTTCAAAGTGTGCATTATTAGGGCTTAATGATTTGATATGTGTGGGCTTAATGATTTGATATGTGTTCCCTTGCTAATGATCTAATTTGATTTTAATTTCATATTTTCTCTATGAATCTTACCCATACCATGATTTTGACCCAAATACCTATTAACCCACACTTAGCTCCTAGTATCTCATGATAAAGCTATGTATTTTATGCCTATGATCTCAATTACAAGAAACATATTTTAGATAATGATGATGTTATGAAAGATATTATTATGCTATGATAAGGAGGGTAATGAATTCCCTAATGTATGATGATGTTAAAGTGGGAATATTTACCCACACTATGATGAAAGCAAATAAATGGACTATTCTTATGACGTGATGTTTCCATGAAAGATATGATGATTATTTATGAATTATAAAAGTACAATTTTAATGAAATATGAACAATTTTGAAAACTAATTATATGCATGATTTATGTATTCTGTGTGATATGACTTAGCACCGAGAGGACTTTAGTAGATGTTATGGCCCCATAACAACATACCACTATAGAAATGATTTTATGCCTTAATTCTATGTTAATAGATAAAATTAGCTTAATAATAGACACATACCATGCTAGCGTAGAGTTGAAGAGTGGGGTCAAATGATGGGCTCTCACCGTGCTACTATGGAGCCTATAAGTGGAGGATCGAGTTTACCTTATCAAAGTAAACTCCTCTTAGCTTGTTGTAGAGTTAACATTGAGATCCTATGTAGTAGTCCACATGGTCTTCTGAATGTTAGTTATGGTCTTATTCTTACATACATACATTAAGGTTATGAATATATTTATGATGCTTCATATTGTGTCTTTATCTTTTGTTTATAATTATGTATATTGATATTATTGTTATGTCCATTGGCTCATTGTATACCACATACTTAGTATATTTTATGTGCTAAAGTATACTTTTTTGCATGTACTATCTAACCATATAACGACGGACAACGATGAGATTATTCCATATTGAGGCTAGCACCCAGATTACTAAGCTTAATTACTTGTTACTGGGTCCTTGTGCTTTAGGAACAAGCACTATATTGTTTTCTTTTTCATGTTACAACTTTAGCATTCCCAATCATGATGTATATCTTGAGGGTGTGCTAGTAAACTATGTGCTAGTCCCCGCCAATATCTATGATGTAGAGGCATGAGTTGGACAATGGGTTGATGTGTACTACCCTATGGGAGCTATGATATTTTACTGTTATATACTTTTGCTGGCATAATCTCTTATGTATGCTTATTTTACCTTATGAATGCTTGTGTATGAACATAAAGCTTTGATGGAATTCATTTGGGTGTCGCATTCACCATGTTATGGCCAGAGCAGTATTTTAAAAGCATCCCAGGGAGTCCAACATACCATATCGAGTAGATTCTTATTCATTGGTGTGATGTATGCCACATCCATGAATAGGAGGCTATGAGCTGTTTCTAGGAAAACATTGTTTCTTTTAAATTTCAATATCCTAACATTGTTCCCTTGGTGTTTTAGAAATGGCTCCAGGATATACTTCCTTGCCAAGGGAAAATAACGCTAATACAGACCAAGCTCCTCAAGCTCCCCAAGTCCCCTAAGTGGACCAAGTATCCATTGATGAGTTTAGAGCCACAATCACTATGTTGGATCAGTAATACTCCTACTCTTCTCTCAAGGATAAGAGATTTTATTAGAATGAATCCTCTAAAGTTTATGTCACGGCCCAAGCCTAGGGCCTAGGTGTGACATGGCTAATGAGGAACCCGAAGGAATACCAAACAAGCCTCTTAACTTGTCATTACACATCATTGGTCATGTAAGCATATAAAAGACATTAAAGAGCAAGAATAGGGAAAAGGAATAAGGAAAAGCTTGCACAATATCATAGTCAAGAGACAATAGCCAAAACTCATATCATAGATAGCCAACATGTCATAAAACCACCTCTAATACATAGATAAGCGTGTGGGCCAAGACAAAGAAACCATGGTTACACTCATAGTCAAATAGAACATAAAGAAGAGTATCTCAATACATGACAAGAGAGCATAGACTAAGGTACCCAAAGTGGAGGACTCACCAACTAGTTTGAGTAGCACTGAACTAGCCATGTGTAGGAGGATGATCAACTTTGGCTCTGGTTCCTACATGGTGATATCACGTAGGCAAAAGTATGCATTAGTACGTTTGAATATACTAAGTATGTGGATGCAATGCAACAAGAGATAGACATCATAATGAAAATGCATTAAAATAGGCACAAGACATCATATAACAATATCACATGTATTATCAATGCTCAAGTAAAACATGCTTAAATAACTTATGTTCACATAGAATGTCATATATGTAGAATAGACTAAGTTAGATTTCTAATGTACAAACCCCTTGGTGGGTTAGTGATGATGCTACCCCATCACTTAGTTGGTGAAGTACAAGCCCTTCACTCGGTTGGTGATGATGCAACCCCATCACCTAGATGGACAAGTACAAACCCTTCACTCGGCTGATGAGTACAAACCCCCATCTCTATTAGTGATGATGCCACCTCATCACTAGCTGGAGAAGTATAAACCCTTCACTCGGTTGATGAGTACAAACCCCCATCTCGGTTAGTAATGATGTTGCCCCATCTCTAGGTACAGAAGTACAAACCCTTTGCTCGGTTGATGAATACACACACCAATCTCGGTTATCTGGGTTCTTAGACCCCCACCCTTCCTAGGATTGGGCATGGTCTAATGCAACACTTTATCTAGGATTTATCATACACATAAGCTCATTACATCATCATAACATCAATCATATCATATCGCATGCTTTGGACCTTCAATTCTTTAAGATACCATAACCGAACATTTTGTCAAACACTTAGAGGGTGTGAAATGGTAGTATAAAACCATACAATTTAGAGTTGAAATCATGCAGGAATATCCACTGTAAAATAATCAATCAATACCTTGTGACACCCTCAAGAAATATACATCAACACCCATCATCAAATCTTACAATAGATCCAAGATTTATAGCTTGAAACATAGCAAAACAGTCACAACTTTACATAGCTTTAACATAAAGTGCAGTGAATTTCATAATAATCAAGACCCATTTGTAAATCATCTTTAAATCATGCAATTTGTGTAAAAGGAGGCTTGGGTATCATGGGTCAAAGGAACCCATGAAAGAAACCCACTTATGCTAGCTTGGAGATGAACTTGGTGAACATTGGAGGTGGAGACTTTAAGCTTGAAGAAGAACCTTGAAGGAAAACCTTAGTTTAGAATTAGGGTTCGGGACTTGAATTTGGGAGTGAAAATATTGCCAAGTGTTTGGGTGAGTATTAGGACATGTTTTGGTTGATCAAAAGGGTGAAATATGGCTAAGTATAGATAAAAACATATTTGGGAACACTTAGGCCTAAGAATTAGAAGTGTTGGACCAAGTTATAAAAATAGGCCACTTTTTGTACTATGGCGCATCGCGAGGGGGTCGCGGATTCCTCTCTGGAATTCGCACCCTCAATAACTATAATCGGTAATCTTTCGCTTTTAATTTGGGGTAACACCCTTTTCCCCCTAATTTTGACTCCCTGAACAAGAATATGCAGTTCAATTTTATGAAATAACAAATGGATTTTGAGATATGTGGAACTTTAAATTTTGGGCATTCCGAGGCACTTTTTCGAACACTTTTTTGGGGTCGTTTTAATATCTCCCCCTTGAGAACATTTGTCCCCAAATGTAAAAGAGATGTACAAGACAACAGTGATCATAAACAAATCTTCCCCAACAAGAATGCAATTTTACATTTAAAACACCATTTTCAAAATCTCATCATAAGCGCAAAATTATCATACGCTTGCCAACTTAAACATAAATGCACATAAATGACATAGGGGCAGAAACGAAAGACTTGAAATCACATAAGGAACTTAGAGTAAGTACCTTAGGCTTGATTTGAGTGGAAAAGATTAGGATACCACTTTTGCATGTTTGCTTCGGCCTCCTAAGTAGCACTTTCAATTTCTTGGTTCCTCCAAAAGACCTTAACAGATTTCTCCTCCTTGTTCCTCAATCTCTTTACTTGCCTATCTAAGATTTGAACTAGAACCTCCTTATAAATCAAGTTATCCTCAACAACACACACAACATCAAGAGGCACAATAGCATTAGGATCACTAATATATTTTCTCAACATAGAGACATGGAACACTGGATGAACAAAATTCATTTCACTAGGCAACTTCAACTCATAAGCTACCTTGCCAACCCTCTTCAAGACCTCATAATGATCAACATACCTTGGACTTAACTTCCCCTTTTTACAAAAATGGACCACACCTTTCATTGGACAAACCTTTAAATAGACCCAATCACCCACTTGGAATTCTAGGTCTCTCCTTCTTACATCGACATAACAATTTTTGATGACTTTCGGCTATTCTCAAGCTTTCCCTAATCAGCCTAACATTCTCAAGAGCCTCCATAACAAGATCCAGTCCCAATAAAGCCACCTCTCCAAATTCAAACCAACAAACCGGTGATGTACAATGTCTCACATAAAGAACCTCAAATGGAGCCATACTGATACTAGACTGATAGTTATTGTTGTAGGCAAACTCAATCAAAGGAAGATGGGCATACTGACTACCTTCAACTACAATACACATGCTTTATGCATATCTTCAAGGGTTTGAATAGTTCTTTCAACTTGGTCATCCGTTTGAGGGTGGAAGGTCGTACTAAGGTCAACTTTGTAGAAAGAACCCTTTGAAATGACCTCCAAATTTGTGAAGTGAATTGTGAACCATGATCCGATATGATGTACAAAGAAACCCCATTCAACCTCACTAACTCATGGATATACAACCTTGCATACTCTTCAGCCCCATATGTGGTCTTAACCAGTAGAAAGTGAGCCGATTTCGTCATCCTATCAACCACCACACAAATGGAATCAAAACCTTTTCTAGTATTGGGCAACCCAACCAGAAAATTCGTATTAATCACCTCCCACTTCCACATAGGAATCTCTATTTCATGGGTTAGGCCACCCAGCCTTCGATTTCGGCTTTGACTTGTTGACATCTATGGCAACCGGATACAATTTTTGCAATGTCCCTCTTCATTCCCCCCCCCCCCACCAATACACATCCCTAAAGTATCTATACATTTTGGTGGAACCGGGGTGGATAGAGTAAGAAGAATTATGGGCCTCATGAAGAATTTCCCCCATCAAACCATCAACACAAGGCACACACAACCTACCTTGGTATCTAAGGGCACCATCCCCCCATTGGGAGAAAACCTCCACTTTTCCTTCTTTCACCAAGGCCTTCAATTCAAGAAAGGAGGATTCAAGATCTTGTTTTGATGTCATCTCATCAATCAAGGAAAATTCGGAACCATCAATAATAACAACACCATTACCCACTTATTCCAACCTAGCCCCAAATCTATTCAATCTATGCACCTCTCTAGCCAACTCCTTTTCATCACCATCAACATGAGCTAGGCTACCCATAGACACATGACTCAAAGCATCTGCAACAACATTTGCCTTACCAGGATGGTAATGTACACTCATGTCATAGTATTCAAGAAGTTCTAGCTACCTTATTTGTCTCAAGGAGAGATCTTTTTGAGTGAAGACATATTGGAGGCTCTTATGTTCGGTGGAGATATCAACATACACTCCATACAAATAATGACACACAGTCTTTAATGCAAATACCACGTTTTCCAATTCAAGATCATGGGTGCACTAGTTCTTTTCATGCACTCTGAGTTTCCTAGAGGCATAGGCTATGACCTTACCATTTTGCATTAGAAAACAAACCAAACCAACTCTAGGTGCATTACAATACACAACAAAACCCTAAAGTCTATCCTGTAGTGACAATATAGGAGCAAACACAAGTCTATCCTTAAATGTTTGGAACCTTCTCTCACTTTCATCGATCCACACAAACATAACCTTCTTTTGATTCAACTTTTTCATAGGGGAAGCAATGGAGGAGAACCCATTCACGAACGTTCTGTAGTGACCTGCAAGACCCAAGAAACTCCTAATATCTGACAGGGTCAATGGTCTAGGCCAATTTCTAATCGCATCGGCCTTCTTAGGGTCCACCTTAATACCATTCCCCAACACCACATGACCGAAGAATGCAACTTCCTTTAACCAAAATTCAGACTTTTCATCTTTAGCATATAATTTCTCCTCCCTCTATCTTTGCATATAAAAGGATATCTATTTTTTATAATGATCCTATTGAGCTGTCGGTGGTCAATACACATTCTAAGTGACCCATCGTTCTTCTTTACATACAACACTGGTGCTAGGTCTTATAAATCTCTTCTCCAACAAATCTTTCAATTGGTTCTTTAACTCCTCCAACTCCACTGGGGTCATACAGTAAGGGGAAATGGAAAAATGTTGAGTATCGGGAAGGAGATCTATACCAAAATCTATTTTTCTTTTGGGAGGAACACTAGAAAGGTCATTTCAGAAGACACCGAAAAACTCATTTACAACTGGAATTGACTCAATGGAAGGGACTTTGGACTCCACATCTTTAACCCTCACAATATGATACAAACACCTCTTAAAGATCAACTTATGGGCTTTTTTTATACAAGAGTTGAACCTATCCTTTACCACTACATCATGACTTTCCCACTCAAGGACCGGTTCATTTGGGAATTGAAACATAACCCTACGGGTTCTAGAATCAATAGAAGAATGGTATTCTTGCAACCAATCCACCCAAAAAATAATATCAAAATCCACCATATCTTATTCTACAAGATCACAAGATAAGATTTTATGCAAGATGCAAATCGGACAATTTCTATACACCTTCCTAACAACAATAGATGCAATACTAGGAGTAGACACATCATAATACTCATGCAACAATTCGGAATCAACATGAAACTTTTTAGCAACAAAATGGTTAACAAAGGAGAGGGTGGAACCCAGATCAATCAAAGAATATACATCAAAGTCAAAGATTTTCAACATACCGATGACAACATTAGGGACCTCACCAACTCTTTGCCTCTTATGTAGAGCGTAAAACCAACTGTGCCTTGAGGCACAACCTTGAGAACCAGCTCTACCCAATGGAACAACATTTGTACCCCAGACTATGCGACGACTTCTTAGACAATCTATCTTCTTATGTCCAAGCTCCCAACAACCAAAACATGCATTAGAACCCTTCAAACACGGGCTATTATGACTCTTCCCACATTTAGGACACACATATATAGGAGCCACACTACTAACACCTTGAGGCCCAAGGAAGTCATTGGCAAACCCCCTATTAGTAGCATGAGAAGGCCCTTGGCCTTGATGAAATCTAACACCTTTTTCATACTTATGTACAAAACGGGCCCTCTTGGCCTCATGGCCCCTCCTCTTTCTCAACTTTTCCTCCTCTATTTGCTCGGCTATGTCATCAATTGAGAGAAGTCCATGTGACCAATGAGCAAGGCGGACCGACATTCTTCACTCACAAAGTCAGAGACTTCTATCACAAATTTATTCATCCTAGACCTAGGATGGGCTACCAAATTAGGAGCATACTTTGAAAGTTGATTAAACTTGAGGGCATACTCCCTCAGACTCAAAGCACCTCATTTCAAGTTAAAAAGCTCTACCAACTTTTCTTCACTAAGCTCAAGAGGGAAAAGCTGATTAAGGAAAGCCAATTTGAACTCCTCCCAAAGTATCAGATAACCATTTCCTTTATCCCCCTTCCATTGATCATACCAAATTTGGGCTAACCTATTGAGTTGGTATGCCGCTAACTCAGCCATTTCATTCTTCCCAACAGCCATGATATTCAAGATTTTGTAGACCTCACAATGAACTCTTGTGGATCTTTATCCACCTTTGACCCATAGAAAACTAGAGGATACATCCTCATAAAGCCCCTTACTCTAGCTCCCGGGTAGTAGCATAAGGGGCTTAGGACCCTTGATTGACTTGTTTGGCCACCACTTGGGCAAGCATAGTAAGAGCATCCTGGAGCTTACCATTGGTACGTTGCTCCTCAGAAGTTTAAGCCCATCTTCCTATAGTTTTTGGCATGATCTAGCATATCAAAGAATAATCATTAGGGGGAAAAACTTAGTACAACTCTATAGCATGACTTAGAACATAAAAGAAGGAAAACATTTTCTAAAATGTCTCATAGCTTCCTATTCATAGACATGGCATGCTTCACAACCATGAATAACACTCTAATCGATCTGGTGTGCCAGAATACAAGGATCTATCAACATAGTGCTCTGATACAAAGTTTTTCATGACCGAAGCCTAGGGCCTAGGAGTGACATGGGGAATGGGGAACCCGAAGGAACCCCAAACAAGCCTATTAACTTGTCATTACATATCATTGGTCACGTAAGAATATAAAAGACATTAAAGAGCAAGAATTGGGGCAAAAGACTAAAGGAAAAGCTTGCACAATATCATATTCAAGAGACAAGAGTCAAAACTTAAATCATAGATACATAACATGTCCAACAACCACCTTAGATAACAGCGTGGGCCAAGATAAAGCAACTGGGCTTACCCTCATAGTCAAATAGAACATAAAGAAGAGTGTCTCAAAAAATAACAAGAGAGCATAGACTAATGTCCCAAAGCGGAGGACTCACCAACTAGCTTGAGTAACACCGAACTAGCCACATTGAAAAGGGTGATCAACTTGGGCTCTGGTTCCTACATGGTGATATCATGTAGGTAAGAGAATGTATTAGTATGTTTGAATATACTAAGTATGTAGGATGCAATGCAACAAGAGATAGAGATCATAATCAAAATGCATAACAATAGGCAATAGACATCATATAAAAATATGGCATTATGATCAATGCTCAAGTAAAACATGCTTAAATAACTCATGTTCATATAGGATATATGTGTGGAATAAACCAAGTTAGATTTTCAAAGTACAAGCCCCTTGGAAGGTTAGTGATGAAGCCGCCTCATCACTTAGGTGGTGAAGTACTAACTCTTCACTCAATTGGTGGCAATACCACCCCATCACTAAGATGGAGAAGTACAAATCGTTTATTCGGTTGATAAATACAAATAGTTAGTGATGGTGCTGCCCTTTCACTAGGTGGAGAAGTAAAAACCCTTCACTCGGTTGATGAGTACAAACCTCCATCTCGGTTAGTGATAACGTCACCATTTCACTAGGTGGAGAAGTACAAACCCTTAACTTGCTGAGTATAAACCCCCATCTCAGTTATTCAGGTTCTTAGCCCCCCCCTCCCCATCTTGTTATTCAGGTTCTTAGCGATGGAAAAGATCTTCATTGGAGGAGACTTTAATGGTCATATAGGGAGACATCTAGCGGGTTTGAGGATGTCCATGGTGGCTATGGTTTTGGGAGAGAAATGATAGTGGGACGTCCCTCTTGGATTTTGCCAAAGCATTTGAGTTAGTTATTTCTAACTCGTGTTTCCTAAGAGAGAAAACCACTTGGTAACCTACCACAATGCGGTAGCTAAGACTCAGATTGATTACCTTCTTTCTCAAAAGGGCGATAAGAGTCTATGTAATAATTGCAAGGTTATTCCGAGTGAAAATGTTTCCACTCTACATAGACTTTTAGTGACGGATGTGGAGATCAAGAGAGATAAGAAGAATAAGGTTGTGTTAGCCCTACCTAGGTTTAGATGGGGTGGCCTTACCCCTTCCCTGTCTCGAGAGATAGAAGAGAAGTTGAGTAACGTAGAGGCATGGAGGAGTGAAGGTGATGTGAACAATATGTGGGATACGACTGCTGGTCACATAAGGAAGGTCGCGTCTGAGGCACGAGGGGTTTCAAGGGGGACCTCTGGTGGACGTCAAGGTGATTGGTGGTGGAATGATGAAGTTCAGGATAAAGTGAAAAACAAGAAGGTCGCTTACACAGAGTGGCTTCTGTGTAGGGGTGAAGATGAAAAGCTAAAGCTTAAGGTTATCTATAAGAAGGCTAAGTCAGAAGCAAATATGGCGGTGACGAATGCTAAATTAGCAGCTTTTGAGTGCCTGTATGAGGAACTAAGTGATAAAGGTAGGGAAAAGAGATTGCTTAGGATCGCTAAAACAAGAGAAAGGAAAGCTCGTGATTTGGACCAAATGAAGTCCATCAAGGATGAGGATGGCAAGGTGTTGGTGGATGACACTTCCATTAAACTAAGGTGGCAGGATTATTTTCATAAACTCTTAAATGAAAAAGTAGACAGAGATATTGAGCTGGGTAATTTGAGGCACTCCGAAAACCATCGTGATTTTGGATACTGCAGGCAGGTTACAGTTAAGGAGGTTAGACGGGCCATTAGTAGGATGAATAAGGGGAGGGAAATTGGGCCCGATGGGATCCTGACAGACTTTTGGAAGGACATGGTTAAGGACAGCATTGAGTGGTTGACTAGACTGTTCAACGCTATTATAAAAACTGCCAGGATGCCTGATGAATGGAGGAGGAGTACAGTGGTCCCTTTGTACAAGAACAAGGGAGGCTGAAACTGATCTGTCGAAATGATAATCATAACTGTTTCCTTCTACTCAAGCATAAGGTACTTAATATGATCCATTCCTTCAAAATTCTCACGAATATAAATCACTTGCTAAGTTGCATGTGTGCATGATCATGAAATTATTTTTGAATGATGTTATATGCATAAGTTTTATGATTTCATGAAAATGATGATTAAGTTGTATTTTTTCATTTAAGATATGATTATTACTCTATTCCTACCCTATTTAAGTGTAATTCTATCTCATTCAGTGACGAATGTTCCTATGGGGAGATAATATAACACCCCTCATATTTTTAGGCCTAGGAAATTGAAGCACAGAAAATTTGATGATAGTCAGGTTTTACGCTGAATTTATGGCCCCTATATGGACCTACGAGTCGTAGGTGTCATTCTGGAAAGTACCCAGTGAAATTGGAAATTAAAAATTCATGGAAATTAACCTACGAATTAGCAGATGAGCCCAAATGTTTTCTCATGGACAATAAGTAAGTCTCGTAAGAGGAGGCGCTAAGGAAACAAAAGCTTGTCCAAGTCTGAGGAATTCCCACGAAGGATTGTACAGCATGTATGTTTATCTATGAGCCATACTGCATGTTTGTAGAATAGAAACTACAATTCTAGTAGATCAACTTTTGTGACACCCTAATCTACGAGTCATGTTATGAGCCATAAGTCTTTCCACAGCCTACAAGTAGGGTTTCGTGGATGGCTCTGATAGTTTTAATAAAGGGTGCTTTTAACTTTTCTAATCCATCTAAGTCCTTAACTATGTCATTTTGACTACTCGAACTACCCTAACCAACCTAACACCTATAAATTCCTATTCCTAACCCGTTCAAAGATTTTAATACCCAAAATTCTCTCAAGGTTTTTTAATAATTCGCTCTCTATGTCAAAGGTCCTATTGAAGCTAAAACTTTGAGGTGGGACTAAGGATTTCTAGATTTTGCTTCCCAAATTCTAAGAATTCTACTTTTGATAAGTAGGGCTTCATTCATAAATTAGTTTCATCCATGAAGCCCAATCCAAAACCTTCCTTTTTATTAGAAATCATGATAATTATGTATGGGTTTTTATGCTATAATTCCTATTGCATGGGTTATAATTCTTATATGATGATTATGAAACATGTGTCATGTACTTTAGAATACCCCATAATCTGTAACACCCAAAGTCCCATTAAGGCAAACAGGCACCCATTGCCAATAAGGCTCGGGAGAACCAACCAGTATCTATGTGCTTTAAAGAAATATTATAAGGGATTTCTACATTCAACATGCTTTTAAGAAAGAAAACAATAATAACGAGCCAAAAGGAAATGCATATGGCTTGGTCGTTGGGGCCACATTATCTAAAGTAGGTTACATGACCACACTTTAATTTACATAGTCTATAAAGCCTCTAGATAAGGAAAAGTATTTGATAAGTGTCGAAACAGGCCCTGCCTCGACTACTGTACAACACAAAAATATACGCTCTAGACACGCAAAATTCTGAAGCAACCTGGAGCTTGGTAACAACAGCTGGATATCCTGTACTCCTACTAGGGAGATCGACTAGCACCTGTACCTGCAACATGAAATGCAGGTCTCCTGTAAGGTACATCAATACAAGATAATGTACTGAATATGTAAGGCAGGAAATACTGTATATGAAGTAACAACTCAACTGAAACTATGCACTGGTGTAGGATAAGAGACTACCCTTAGTTATACTGTGGGATCATGCACTTCTTGTTCTTTTTATTACTTTACCTTTATTGTATAATCTGTGCACAACAAGGAATACAAATGACTAGCTAATCAGTGGTAAATCTATACCGGGATCGTCCCTGGCTAGTCTTTTACTTTCACCCATTAGGCTACCCCTCATGATAGGATCGACCCTGGCTAGGTGATTCTTCCACCCCTTAGGTTACCACCCATCAATATGCAATATAATTTATCTTTCAATTACTTTTGAGATGATTCTTTTGGCGGTCATCATATTGGAACTAGAGGGCTGTAGATACAATATATGACATGTAAATAATCACAAAAGACAACACCATAATGAAAGGAATAGGTTACACAAATAATGAAATGCATAGGAGGTTGAACAGTACATGAACTTTTTAATAGAACGAACTCGTGTATCTTGGTATCCAAGTATGTATGCAGATTTCCAAGTGACAATGTATGGGAGCATATGAATATGTGAAACAGTGGAGACATGGTTGTTTGCTATGTTGTAGCAGATAAGAGCCTCTGTGTACCAAGGAAGAACCTAGGTTTCATGCCAAGTAATTCGAAATAGAGTAGCCTTACATACCTCATTGTATCACCTCATTACTACCTTGGAGTGACTGCTTTTTCTGTCAATTATTTATCAACAATATATTAGAAAAGAGGACTAGTATTAACATCAAATAGCCACTTCTTGGTCGCCCAATATCACAAAAACTAACACCTGGGCAACAAGCCTATAATTAAAGACCCAAAGGCATTCCTTCAATATTTTCACTTATAATCATATTTTCTAACAACCATTCTTATGTACATGTTATACATCTCTTGTTTTAGACCCTTAAAAGTCTTACAATAGTTCATAAGGTACAAGACATAACAATCCTTCACAACACACAAATAGGCAGCATCACATTTGTATTCTCGCTACATTTTGACGTCAACAATCCTGAACCTATTTCAACTTTACCAAAACTGTCCTCAAAACATCTATACCTAAAAACAGTCTTAAAATTGTATCAGAACAGTACAAAAGCAGTCATGAGTACGTGAAGCAACAACCTTCTATCCATCAGCCCACAAGTCCCAATCAAAACCACACTTTAGATAGCACAATAAAACACATTTTTAAATGAAACAAAATCAGGGTTCCTACCTTAGATTAATATCTATAACTTAAAACATGTTAAGAATGTCAACATCTCCTTATAATACAGCTCACAAACCATAAAGAAGTCACAAATAAGGCAAGTGTTCAGCAACTTTCTAAGCACATCCTGTCCGACCTTTGTTCACAAGCATAACTAGCATATATTTCTTATTTGTCATGGGATAAGTATAAAAAATACATGGATATTTCCACCTACCATAGCCTTCAAGATTCAAGTTTCCTTTAAAAATCCTAGAGGATTGTATTGGCTGCCTTGTGGAGTGAAGTAAAGAAAAAAAAAGAGTCTATAGGAAAGATGAAAATTGTTCCAAAGTGAAATGAATTAAGGGGTTGTTTTTAATCCCTTTTAAAGGGTATCTTTGGCCAACTTTCTCTTAAGATTTTGACCACATATTAACACATATTAATGAGCTAGTAATGCAGCAGCTTGGCTGTTACACTTGGGCTTAAATGGGTCTCAAAGTTGATAGGCCTTGGCTGTCCATTTTCCTGATTCCCCTTCACTTAGTATGGGCCCAATTAGTCAAGTGGATTGTGATGTACTTGGACCTTTTTACTATTAATCTTGGGCTTTAAGTATTGTCCATTTATGATTGTAAAACACTGGCTAAAGTTACACTATTAATGCAGATTTTTTTCATAATCGGACGTGGACAAATTCGATGTTGGGCCTTGTCTACCTTTAGCTAGCTAATTTAAGCTAAGCAAATACGTGATTCACCTGCTAACTTCTTGAGTCCTACAAGCACCCTAATTTTGTCACTTTTTTTAGGGTCATGCTCTCCTCAATTTTACACAAAACTTGTATGCAATCGATCCTCTTAAGTGTTATATACAAATAGCGCCCTCTAACATGAGATTCAAGCACTTTTTAAAATGGGCACTAATTTGACCAACAATATCATATTTCATTTGAATAGTACTAGTATTGTAAGATGTGGGGTGTTACATCCTTTCCCCCTTAGGACCATTCATCCTTGAATGTTAGCATAATTGGATAGCTTAACCAAGTTTAAACCTTTACTTACACAAACTTTTGACAACACACTTAGTATTCAATCACATGTACCTATTAGTGTCCCAATTCTGCATGTTGGACTTCCTCTTTAGCTTCAAATAAGTAATTTATTTTGATTTCATCCCGTCATAAACCTCCCATGTTATTTCTTCTGCATGCGGGTTTCTCCAAAGTACTTTTACTAAAGCTATTTCTTTATTTCTTAACTTCTTAACTTGACAATCTAGAATATCAATAGGTAGCTCTTCATATGTAAGATCTTCTGTAACCTTCACGTCCTCAATTTGGGGTGACACGAGATGGGTCACCTATGTATTTTAGAAGCATTGAGCCAAGAAAAACTGAAAGAACCATTGTAAGCTCTTGGGGTAGCTGTAGTTCATATACAACCTGCCCAAACTTCTTAATAATTTATATAAGCCTATAACGTGAGCTCAGTTTTCCTTTCTTACCAAATCTCATAACCCCTTTCATTGGAGACATCTTTAAAAATACCCAATCTCCTACTGAGAATTCCAGTCCTCTCCTTCTAGCATCGTATATGATTTGCGATGACTTTGGGATTTTTCTAGCCACTATTGTATTATGTTAACTTTTTCCATGGCTTGTTGTACTAGATCTAGCCCAAACAAGGTGGTTTCACCCACTTCAAACCATCTAATTGGCGATCGACATTTCCTTCCATATAAAGCTTCATAAGATGCCATCTTGATAGTCACGTGGTACCTATTATTATAGGAAAATTCAATAAGTGAAAAATGGTCCACCCAACTACCCTTAATGTCCAATGCACAAGCTTGCAACATATCTTCATTTGTCTGAATGGTGAATTCTGCTTGATCGTCTATTTAATCGTGGAATGTTGTACTCAAATTCACTTGTGTCCCTAAACTCCTTTGAAAGGACTTCCAAAACTTTTCAGTGAATTGATCCCCCCAATCAGAGATAATGGAGGTTGGGACTCCATGTAGCCTGACTATCGCTTTGAGGTATAGCTTAGCATACTCTTCAACTGTATAATCACTCCTGACTGGTAGGAAGTGTGCTGACTTTGTGAGTCTGTCAACTTTTAGCCATATGGAGTCAAACTTCTGAAATGAGTGAGGCAACCCGGTAACAAAATCCATATTGATTATATCCCTCTTTCATGTTGGAAGCTCTATACATTGCATATAACCTCCTAGCTTTTGGTTTTCTACTTTCACTTGTTGGCAATTTGGATATTGAGCCATAAATTCTACAAGGTCCTTTTTCATGCCTCCCCACTAAAACATTCCCTTTGGGTCATGATACATCTTAGTTGATCCTGGATGGATGAAATATCGGGAATGATGGACTTCTTCCATTATCCTCTTTCTTAATCCATTAATAGCAGGCACACATAATCTATTATGGCAATAAAGTACTCTATTTTGTGTAACGACTAAGCCCTCTATCGTACCTTGACTCACCTTCTCTTAAGTCGTCATAAGATAAGATCCTCGAACTATTTTTCTTTCACCTCCATTACCGATGAAGACTCTGCAGCATCATGCACAACAACCCCTTCCTTTGAAGTCTCAAGAAGGTGAACTCCCAAACTTAGCTAGTTGTCGTAGATACTTATCCACTCCTTGACTTACCATGGCTTGATCACTATTATTTATGATTGCCTTATGACTCAGAGCATCGGCTACTACATTCACCTTCCTCGGATGGTATAGTATATCAATGTCGTAATCCTTTATTAGCTCTTGCCATCTTTACTATCTTAAATTTAGGTCTTTCTTCTTAAAAATGCATTGCAAGCTCTTATGATCTCTATATATGTCAACATGAACCCCATACAAATCGTGGCTCCATATTTTTAGAGCAAACACAACCGTTGCAAGCTTAAGATCATGTGTTGGGTAGTTTATGTGGTTTTTGTAATCTAGATACATAAGCAATTACGCTACAATGTTGTGTCAGTACACACCCTAAGCAAACTCCTGAACCTAAGCAAACTCCTGCATACCTCTCGGTGCCTTCTGGAAGTACTAGCACAGGTGTAGAAGTTAGGTTATTTTTCAGCTCCTAGAAGCTCCCTTCACATGCATCATTCTATTGGAACTTGGTTACCTTATGCGTCAACTTTGTTAGAGGTGCAGAAATAGAAGAAAAATCTTCAGCAAACCTCCTGTATTAACCTGCCAAACATAGTAAACTCTGAATTTTCATGGGTGTCGTTGGTCTTGTCCAATCTTTCACGACCTCTATCTTCTGCGAATCAACCCTTATTCCCTCATCGGACATGATATGACCCAAAAATGCCGTTGATGTTATCAAAAATTCACATTTAGGAAACTTGGCATATAACTATCGATCACGAAGATCTTGTAACACCTGTCATAAGTGATTTGCGTTGTCCTCTTCTAATCCTGAATATACCAAAATGTCATCTATGAACACTATCACAAACACATCCAAGAATGGCTTGACTACCCTATTTATCAGATCCATAAAAATTGTTGGTGTATTTGTTAGCCCAAATGACATAAAAAGAAATTCAAAGTGACCATTGCGAATTCGGAAAGCAGTCTTAGGTATATCTTCCACCTTCACCCTCACTTGGTGATACCTTGACCTCAAATCAAATTTTGAAAAGAATTTAGAACCCTCTAACTGATCCAATAAATCATCAATTCTGGGGAGGGGGTACTAATTCTTAATTGTCACCCTATTCAATTATCGATAGTCGATACACATTATCAAAGTGCCTTCCTTTTTACGTACAAAAAACACTGGTGTACCCCAAGGGGACACACTAGGTCTTATAAAACCCTTCTCCAATAAGTCTTTTAACTACTCTTTTAATTCATGCAATACTTCTAGGGATATTCTATCTGGAGGAATAGAAATAGGTTGAGTTCCTGGAAGTAAGTCAATACCAAAATCTACTGCTCGTTCTGGAGGTAAGCCTGGAAGTTCTTCAGAGAACACATCAACAAATTCATTCACTATGGGAAATGATTGAAGAGCTGGCGATTCTACCTCCATAACCCTTACTCTAACTAAATGACATATAGTACCCTTAGATGTCATCTTTCTCACCTTAAAATAAGAGATAAACTTATCCTTCAGCACCCCAACATTGCCTTCCCATTCATGAACTGCCTCATTTGGAAAGTGAAAGTACACTCTCTTAGTTCGGCAATCTACAGTGGCATAGCAAGAAGCTAACTAGTCCATACCCATGATAACATCAAATTCCACCATTTCTAGTTCAATAAGGTCACCCAATGTGTCACAGTCACAAACAGTTACTACACAGTCATAATAAATCCTTCTAGCCAATAATAGATTTACTGGTTGGTGTTGAATCTTCAAACGGTTTGTTCAATAATTTGGGTATTCTCTTAAGCTTCCAGCAAATAGTGGAGTAACTTATGATAGTGTAGAATCGGGGTCATTTAATGCATATAAATTATGTGAAGCTTCCAAATTTTGCTGACTCCCCAGAGCATAAGTGCGATTATGGACTCAGCTAAAGCTAGATGCCCCTCTTACACCTCTACCAAGACCTGTAGGTTCTTGTTGACCCCTACCTAATGGAGGAACTGATGATGATGATATAATAGCTGACCCAGTAGATTGTGTTGTATCACGCATACACCTCTACCGAGAATCTCTCATCATATGCCCTAGTGCACCATAACAATAACAAGTGTCTATCCGAACTTAACATATACCTGAATGACTTCTTCCACACTATTTACAAGGCTGCCTACGAGTCATTTGCAAACTTGCTGAATATCCTATTGTTCATGTACCTTATCCCTCACCTTGTTGACCAAACTGATTACTTCTAAACCCTTGAAGTTGTGGTAGAGCACTGGCTGCCGAGTAGAAGGATGATGGCCTAGGAGGTCTATTAGAAAACCGAGGCCTAAGCTCACCTTGGGACGGTATAAACTGCCCTGTAGACTTGTCCCTCTTTAATTGTGCCCTTTCTAACTCTTGTGTCCTTCTCCTTTGCCTCTGATCCTCCACTATCTGTGCAAAAGTTTCCATTCTCGCTATATCCATGTCTTTGTTCAAGGATGCAATAATACAGTCTCTGACCAGATATGTATCCAATCTATCCATATATCAATGAACTCTATCTACCATAGTAGCAACTACATTAGGAGAATACCTAGCAGGGTATTAAATTGAAGGCAATACTCCCTCACGCTCATATTCTTTTCGTGGAGATTCAAACACTAATCTGCATGGTCCTCTAGGATCTCTAACGGCAAGTAATGGTCAAGAAATGCCTTATTGAACTCCTTTTAGGTAGTTGGGGGTGCATTTATACCCTTAGATTGCTTCCAAACTTCATACCATAATATAGCCACATCCTTCAACCTATATGTTGCTAACTCGACAGCTTCTGTTCCACTCACATGCATAACATCTAAAGTGGCGTTGAATCTGATCAATAAAGTCTTGGGGATCTTCATTAGGATCTAACCCAGTGAAGGATTGAGGGTCCAAATTAAGAAAGTCACGTACTGTCACACTAGCTGCCCTATTCACACCACCTGCACCTGTAACTGGAGCTTTGTTTCTTTGACCTTAGCCAGCAACTATACGAGTCAATTGTTGGAATGCATTTTTCAAGTCTTACACGGTAGCATCGATTGGTGGTTCTTGGGGAATTTCACTACTTTTGGGGTCATAAGGAACTGCAGGAGTTGGAGATGTCTATGACAGAGACTCATCTTGAGCCTCATTTCATTGTCTCACCTGACTGGGTATACCAACCACCACCTCTACTTCCTTCTCTTTACCTTTATTTTTCCTGGTTTCAGGCATACTTGTTGTACAAAACAATTTAGGAGTTAGATATAATACACCTATTACACTTGGCTCTATGGCACGATCTAAAGAATAAAACGAAAGTAACAACTCCTAAATGCCACGTAGCCTCCTTCTTATAAATGTGCTGCACAACACATTTATAAACAAGATTCTACATAGACATAGCTTTGTAGAATCCCTAGGACGTCTCTCTCTGATACCACTTCTATCACGCCCAAAGTCCCATTAAAGCGGACTAGCACCCATTGCCAATAAGTCCTGGGAGAACTAACCTATATCTGTGCGCTTTCTATACATATTATAAGGTATTCTACATTCAACATGCCTTTAAGAAAGTAAAAAGTAATAACAAGCCAAAAGGAAATGCATATGGCTAGGCCGATGGGGCCACATTGACTAAAGTAGGAGATATGACCAAACTTTAATTTACATAGCCTACAAAGCCTCTAGATAAGGAAAAGCATCTGATAAGGGTTGGAATAGGCCCCGCCTCAACTACTATGTAACACAAAAATATATGCTCCAGACATGCAAAGCTCCGAAGCAACCTAGAACTTGCTAACAACAGTTGTATATCTTGTACTACTACTGGGGAGATCTACTGGCACCTATACCTGCAGCATAAAATGCAGGTCCCTCGTAAGGGAGATCAGTACAAGGTAACATACTGAATATGCAAGACAGGAAATACTATATATGAAGTAACAACTCAACTGAAACTATGCACTGTTGTAGGATAAGTGACCACCCTTACTTATACTGTCAGATCATGCACTTTATATTCTTTTTATTACTTAACCTTTACTCTATAATCTGTTCACAAAAAGTAATACAAAATGACCAGCTGATCGATGGTAAATCTATATCGGGATCGGCCCTGGCTAGGCTTTTCCTTTGGTCTACCGCCATAATAAAATCGACCCAGGCTAGGTGATTCTTCCACCCTAATAAGCAATATATTTTATCTTTCAATTAGTTTTGGGAAGATTCTTTTGGTGGTCATAATATTTGAACTGGAGGGCTGCTGATACATCATATGACATGTAAATGATTACAAAATACAACACCATAATGAAAGGAGTAGGTTACATAAATAATGAAATGCATAGGAGGTAGAACAACACATGAAATTTATTTAGTAGAACGAACTCGTGTATCTTGGATCCAAGTATGTATGCAGGTCTGCAAGTGACTATGTATGGGAGCGTATGAATATGTGAAAGAATGGAGACATGATTGTCTGTTATGTTAGAGTAGATAAGAGCCTCTATGTACCAAGGAAGAACCTAGGTTTCATGCCAAGTAATCAGAAATCGAGTAGCCTTACATACCTCGTTGTATGACCTCCTTACTACCTTGGAGTGACCGCTTTTTCCCTCAAATATTTTTCTACAATATATTAGGAAACAAGACTAGTATTAGGAGCAAAGAAACACTTCTTGGCAGCCCAATATCGTGAAAATAAAAACCCTAGCAGCATCCTTTCAATTAGCGACCAAAAGGCATTCCTTCAACCTTTTCACTTATAATCGTATTTTATAACAACTATTCTTATGTACATGTCAGATACATATTTTTTTAGAAACTTAATAGTCTGAAAATAGTTTACAAGATACAATACATAACAATCCTGCTCAACACACAAATAGGCAACATCACATTCGTATTCTCGCTACATTCCGACGTCAACAATCCCGAACCTGTTTCAACTTCACCGAAACTGTACTCAAAATATCTATACCTAAAATAGCCTTAAAATAGTCTCAAAATAGTACCAAATTAGTCATGAAGGACGTAAGACAATAGCCTTCCATCCATCATCCCACAAGTTCCAATCAAAACCATACTTAAGATACCACAATAAAATTCATTTTTAAATGAAACAAAATTAGGGTAGTAACCTTAGACTAATATCTATAACTAAAACCATGTTAATAATATAAATTTTTCTTGATAATACAACCCACAAACCATATAGAAGTCACAAAAAAAGGCAGGTATGCAACAACTTTCTAAGCACATGTTGTCCGCCCTTTGTTTACAAGCATAACTAGCATATATTTCTTGTTTGTCCTAGGATAAGTGTAATAAATACATGGATATTTAAACTTACTTAGCCTTCAAGATTCAGGTTTCCATCAAGAACCTGAGAGGGTTGTATTGGCTGCCTTGTGAAGTGAAGTAAAGAGAAAAAAAGAGTCTTTAGGAAAGCTGAAAATTGTTCCAAAGTGAAATGACTTAAGGGGCTGTTTTTGAGCGCTATAAAAGGGTCTCTTTGGCTGACTCTCTTTGGATTTTGACCACAAATTAATACATATTAATAATCTAGTGATGCAGCAACTTGGTCGTCACACTTGGGCCAAAATAGGTCTCAAAGTTGATGGGCCTTAGCTGTCTATTTTCCTAATTCCCCTTCACTTAGTATGGGCCCAATTAGTCAAGTGGGTTGCGATATATTTGGGCCCTTTTATTATTCATCTTTAGCTTTAAGTATTGTCCATTTATGATGGTAAAATATGGACCAAAGTTACACTCTTAACAGGGACTGTATTCATAATTGGACGAGGATAAATTCGACGTCGGGCCTCGTCAGCCTTTAACTAGAAAATTTAAGATAAGAAAATAGGTGACTCACCTACTAGCTTCTTGAGACCTACAAGCACCTCAATTCTCTCACTTTGTTTATGTAGCATCCCGCTTCTTACAATACCAGTACTGTGCAAATGAAACATGATATGGCTTTTCAAATTAGCACCAATTTTTAAAAGTGCTTGAATCTCAAATTAGAGGGCGATATATATGTCTAACGCTGAAGAGTGTCGAGTGTAAATAAGGTTTAACTCAAATTTAGGATATCACGACCCTAAGTGAAGTGATAGAAGTGAGGTTTTTGTAGGACTTAGGAAGCTAGCAGGTGACTAACCTACTTGCTTAGCTTAAATTTGCTAGCTAAACAGAGACGAGGCCCGACGTCAAATTTGTCCAAGTCCAATTATGGATAAAGTCTATGTAAGGGTGTAACTTTAGCCCGTGTTTTAGCATCATATATAGAATTTATTTTCCGTCCAAGAAAAATATAAAAAGGGCGCAGGTACATTACAACCCACTTGACTATTTGGGCCAAAACTAAGTGAAGCGAAATTAGGAAATGGGCAGCCAAGGCCCATCAACATTGAAACCCAATTAGGCCAAAGTGAAAGGGACAAGCTGCTGCATCACAACCTTGATAATATAAGTCTTAAACCACAAAATAAATTCGTCCAAAGGATCCTTTATAAAGGCTTACAAATAGCACCTTTAAGTCATTCTTAACTTGGAAAAAAATCAGCTTTCACAAGCTTTTTCTCTACACTTTCTTAACCTAGCAAAGCAGCCAGAAGGAGACTTTTAGGGTTCTTGGAGAAACCTTGCACCTTAAAGGTAATAGTAAGTAAGTTTACTTATATTTTTAGTATAGTTATATTATGAAAAATAAAAGACTATGTTGGTTATGCTTATACTGAAATATTTTCATACATGTGTCCTAAGGATTGTTGTCCACTTCTCTTGTTGATTAAGAGACTTTTCTCTTTTTGGTTAGACAGATTATAAAGTAAGATGTATGTTTTTAATAAGGTTTAGTTTGTTAATGATGTAATTTTTCAATGATGTAACCAGGCTGATGCACCACTTTTACAGTCTACAAAAATGAGTTGTTGTACGATGTCATAATTGTGCTCTTAATAGGAACTTGTGGACTGATAATCAGAGGTTGTTGTTTCACATTCTCTATATACTTTGGAAATATTTTTGAGCTATTTTAGGACTCCTTTTATCTGTATACATGGTGGGGACTATTTGGTTAAAGTTGGAACAGGTTTGGAATTGTCAACGTCGAAATGTAGCGAAAGGATGAAACGTTATGCAACCTACTTGTATGTTGTGTAGAATTGTTATGTGTTGTGCTTTGTGGGTGTTGTAAGAATGTTATGGCACTTAAAATTGATTAACATGACATGTCTATAAGAATGTGTATTATAAAATACGATGAAAGGTGGAAAGGTTGAAAGAATACGCTTGGATTTATAATTATACGCTTGCTACCCGTGTGTTGTTTTTTTATGAGATTGGGCTGCCAAGATGCATTTATTGGCTGCTAATGCTAGTTTTATCACCTACTATGTTGTAGATAAATATTTGGAGGAAGGGAAGGTTATCTCGAGGTAATAGTGAGGTCGTACTGCAAAGTATGTAAGGCTACTCGATTTCATATTACTTAGCATGAAATCTAGATTTTCCTTGGCATATAAAGGCACTTACCAACTCCGATACAAGTATTAACCATGTCTCCTCTCTTTCACATGTTCATATTCTACCATACATAGTCATCTTTAGATCTGCATACATACATGGATAGCAAGTTACATGATTTCTTGTCGCTAAATAAAGGTCACGAGTTGTTTCATCTCATACACATTCCATTATTTGTGTAACGTACTCTTTTGACTGTCATGTTTTCTTTTATGACTATTTACATGTCATGTGATATATCTACAATCCTATAACTCCAATATTATAACCACCAAAAGAATCATCTCAAAGGTAATTAAAAGATAAAGTAAAGTATGTTGCTTATTGATGGGTGGTAACCCGAAGGGTGGAAGAATCACCTAGCCAGGGTCAATCCTACATGGGGGGTAGCCCAATGGGTTAAAGGAAAAGCCTAGCCAGGGTCGATCCCGATATAAATTTACCACTGATCAGCTGGTCGTTTGTATTACATGTTGTGCACAAATTATATAGTAAAGGTAGATTAATAAAAAGAACATATAGTACATGATCCCACAGTATATCTAAAGATGCTCTCTTATCCTACACTAATGTTTTGTTTCATTTGAGTTGCTACTTCATATATAGTATTTTCTATCTAACAAATTCAGTACATTATCTTGTACTGAAGTACCTTACGAGGGACCTGCATCTCATGCTGCAGGTACAGGTGCTAGTAGCAATCCCTAGTAGGAGTGCAGGATATCCAGCTGTTGTTATCAAGTTCCAGGTTGCTTCAGAGCTTTGTGCATCTAGAGCTTATATTTTTGTACAGTATAGTTAGTTGAGGTAGGGCCTTTCCCGACCCTTATCAGATACTTTTCCTTATCTAGAGGCTTTGTAGACTATGTAAATTGAAGTGTGGTCATGTCTCGTACTTTAGACACCGTGGCCCTAATGGTATAGCCATATGCATTTCTTTTTGGCTTGTTATTACTGTTTACTATCTTAAAAGCATGTTGAATGTAGAAATTCCTTATAATATGTATAGGAAGCATATCGATACAGGTTGGTTCTCCCGGGCCTTATTGGCAATGGGTGCCAGTCCGCCTTAATGGGACTTTGGGCGTGACAGAAGTGGTATTAGAGAGTATCATCCTAGGGAGTCTACAAAGCCATGTCTATGTAGAGCCTTTTTTATCGATGTTTTGTGTACCACATTTATAAGTAGGAGGCTACATGGCATTTAGGAGTTATTACTTTCTTTACATTCTTTAGATCGTGCCATAGAGCTAAGTGTAATAGCTGGATTGTGTCTAACCCCTAAATTGTTTTGTACAGCAAGTATGTTAGAAACTTGGAAAAACAAAGGTAAAGTAAAGGGAGTAGAAGTGGTTATTGGTATACCCAGTTAGGTGAGACAATGAAATGAGGCTCAAGATGAGTCTCTGTCATAGAATCTCCAATCATGCAGTTCCTGATGACCCCAGAAGTATTGAAATTCCCCCAGAACCACCAATCAATGCTACCGTACAGGATCTGAGAAATGCAGTCTGACTATTAAGTCGTATAGTAGCTGGCCAAGGTCAAAGAAATGAAGCTCCAGTTATAGGAGCAGGTGGTGCGAATAAGGTAACTAGCACGGGGATACGTGATTTTCTTAATTTGGACCCTCCATCCTTCACTAGGTCAGATCCTAATGAAGATCCCTAAGAATTTATTGATCAGATTGTGTGCACTTTAGATGTTATGCATGTGAGTGGTACAAAAGTTGTCGAGTTAGCGACATATAGGTTGAAGGGTGTGGCTATATTGTGGTATGAAGCTTGTAAGCAATCTAAGGGTATAGATGCACCCCCAAATATCTTGAAGGAGTTCAAAGAGGTATTTCTTGACCATTACTTGCCATTAGAGATCCGAGAGGCCCATGTAGATCAATACTTGAATCTCCACCAAGGGAATATGAGCGTTATGAAGTATAGCCTTAAATTTAATTCCCTGACCAGGTATGCTCCTAATGTAGTTTCCACTATGGCAGGTAGAGTTCATCGATATGTGGATAGATTGGTTAAGTATCTGGTCTGAGAACGTACTATTACTTCCTTGAACAAAGACATAGATATAGCGAGAATACAAGCTTTTACATTGAAATTGGAGAATCAGAGGCAAAGGAGAAGGACACAAGAGTTAGAAAGCGCGCATTCCAAGAGGGCCAAGTTTATGGGGCAGTTTACACTCTCCCAAGGTGAGCTTAGGCCTTAGTTTTCTAATAGACCGCCTAGGCAATCATCCTCCTACTCTACAGCCAGTTCTCCATCACAACTTCAAGGGTCTAAGAGAAATCAATTTAGTCCATGAAGTGAAGGGCAAGGCGCCCGGACTGCGAGATATTTAGTAGGCTAGCAAATGATCCATATGCATCCTTGTAAATAGTATGGAAGAAGTTATTCAAGTTTATTTCATCTTGGGACAGACGCTTCTTATTGGTGTGGTGCGCCAGCGTATATGATGAGAGATTGCCCGAAGAGATATATGGGTGATATAACACAAGCTATTGGATCAGTTATTGCATCATCATCATCAATTTCTCCAATAGGTAGAAGTCAATAAGCACCCAGGAATCATGGTAGAGGTGTAAGAGGGACAGCTAGCTCTAGTAGAGTCTAGAATCTGACTTATGCTCTGGGGAGTAGGCAGAATTTGGAAGCTTCACCTGATGTAGTCACAGGTATATTGTCCATCTTTTCAAATAATGTATATGCATTAATTGACCCTGGTTCTACACTACCATATTACCCTACTAGTTTCTGGGAAGCTTAAGAGAACACCCAAATTATTGGAAAACCCAATTGAAGTGTCTACACCAACCGGTGAATCTATTATGCCTAGAAGGATTTATTATGACTGTGTTGTAACTGTTTCGGATCATGACACATTGGCTGACCTTATTGAGCTAGAAATGATTGAATTTAATGTTATAATAGGTATGGATTGGTTAGCTTCCTGCTATACCACTGTGGATTGCCGAACTAAGAGAGTGTACTTCCACTTTCCAAATGAGGTAGTTCTTGAATGGGAAGGCAATATTGGGGCACCAAAGAGTAAATTTATATCTTATTTTAAGGCCAAAAAGATTATATCCAAGGGGTAAGTATGTCATTTAGTAGGAGTTAGGGATATGGAGGCAGAATCACCAACTCTTCAATCAATTCTGGTAGTGAATGAATTTCTTGATGTGTTCCCTAAAGAACTTTTAGGCTTACCTCCAGAATGAGAGGTAGATTTTGGTATTGACCTACTTCCAGGCACTCAACCTATTTCTATCCCTCCATATAGAATGGCCGTGATAGAATGGCATGAATTAAAAGAGTAGTGAAAAGTACTAGTTTTATAAGACCTACTGTGTCTCCATGGGGTGCACTAGTGTTATTTGTACGTAAAAAGGATGGAACCTTGAGGATGTGTATCGATTATTGACAATTGAATAGGGTGACAATTAAGAATAAATATCCCCTCCCTAGGATCAATGATTTATTTAATCAGTTACAGTGTGCCAAATGTTATTCAAAAATTGATTTGAGATTAGGTTATCACCAAGTGAGGATGAAGGAGAAAGATATACCTAAGACTGCTTTCAGAACACACTATGGTCACTTTGAATTTCTTGTTATATCATTTGGGCTAAAGAATGCCCCAACAATTTTTATGGATCTGATGAATAGGGTATTCAAGCCATTCTTGGATATGTTTGTGATAGTGTTTATAGATGATATTTTGGTATATTCAAGATCAGAAGAGGACCACGCAAATCACTTAGAAAAGGTTTTATTACAAGTTCTTCGTGATTGATAGTTGTATGAAAAGTTTTCTAAATGTGAATTTTGGCTAAAATCAGTGGCATTTTTGGGTCATATTGTGTCTGAAGAGGAAATAAGGGTTGATTCGCAAAAGCTAGAGGATATGAAAGATTGGCCAAGACTAACGACATCCACGGAAGTTCAAAGCTTCCTAGGTTTGACAGGTTATTATAGGAGGTTTGTTGAAGGTTTTTCTTCTATTTCTGCACCTCTAACAAAGTTGACACATAAGGCAACCAAGTTCCTATGGAATGATGCATGTGAAAGGAGCTTCCAGGAGCTGAAAATAAGCTAACTTCTGCACCTGTGCTAGTACTTCTATAAGGCACCAATGGGTATCTAGTGTATTGCGATGCCTCAGGAGTTGGCTTAGGGTGTGTGCTGAGACAACATGGTAGGGTAATTGCTTATACATCTAGACAGCTATGACCATATAAAAAAACTATCCAACATATGATCTTGAGCTAGCAGCGGTTGTGTTTGCTCTGAAAATATGCTGCCACTATTTGTATGGGGTTCATGTTGAGATATATAATGACCATAAGACTTTGCAATACATCTTTAAGCATAAAGAACTAAATTTAAGAGAACGGAGATGGCTAGAGCTAATAAAGGATTACAATGTTGATATACTATACCATCCGTGGAAGGTAAATGTGGTAGATGATGCTCTTAGTCATAGGGCAATCATGAATAGTAGTGATCAAGCCATGGTAAGTCAAGGATTGGCTAAAGATCTATGTCAACTAGCCAGTTTGGGAGTTTAGCTTCTTGAAACTCCAATGGAAGGGGTTATTGTACATAATGCAGCAGTACCTTCATTGATAATGGAGGTGAAAGAGAAACAGTTCAAGGATCCTATTTTACGATGACTTAAGGAAAAGGTGAGTCAGGGTATGATGAAGGGCTTTGAAATTGCACAAAATGGAGTACTTTATTGCCAAAATGGATTATGTTACCTGATATAAATGGATTAAGAAAGAGCATAATGGAAGAAGCCCAACATTCTTGATATTCCATCCATCCATGATCAACTAAGATGTATCATGACCTAAAGGGAATGTTTTGGCGGGGAGGAATGAAAAAGGACCTTGCAAAATTTGTGGCTCAATGTCCAAATTGCCAATAAGTGAAAGTAGAACACTAATAGCCAGGAGCTTATATGCAATGTATAGAGCTTCCAACATGGAAGTGGGATATGATCAATATGGATTCTGTTATCGGTTGCCTCGCTTATTTCAGAAGTTTGACTCCATATGGGTAATGGTTTATAATCTCACAAAGTCAGCACACTTTTTGTAAGTCAGGAGTCATTATATAGCTGAAGAGTATTCTAAGCTATACCTCAAAGAGATAGTCAGGCTATATGGAGTCCCAACCTCCATTATCTCTAATCCGGGGGACTCAATTCACTGCAAAGTTTTGGAAGTCCTTCCAAAGGAGTTTAAGGACACAAGTGAATTTGAGTACAACATTCCACCCTCAAACAAACGTTCAAGCAGAATGCACAATTCAAACACGTGAAGATATGTTGCGAGCTTGTGCATTGGACTTTAAAGGTAGTTGGGTGGACTATTTTCCACTTATTGAATTCGCCTATAATAATAGCTACCACGCGAATATTAATATGTCACCTTATGAAGCTTTGTGTGGAAGGAAATGTAAATCCCCAGTTGGATGGTTTGAAGTGGGTGAAACCACCTTACTTGGACCAGATCTAGTACAACAAGCTATGAAAAAAGTTAAGGTAATACAATAGTGGCTAGAAATACCCCAAAGTCGTCACAAATCATATGCGACTACTAGAAAGAGAGGATTGGAATTCTCAGTAGGGGATTGGGTATTTATAAAGGTTTCTCTAGTGAACGGGGTCATGAGATTTGTTAGTATGAGGGTGAGCTCGGAAACTGTCTTGGCCACCGCTCCATTCCATGTTAAATGTGTTATTGGATATTATGATATGCTTATTCTTGAGACTCTTTATTGTTGTAATGATTATCAAAGACTTCCTTTAGTCCTTCTTCCCTATTTATTATATCTCTTGTTGTTATTTACTTTGTTTCTGTGACCAAGGATGTGTAATTGATATGCTAAGAGGCTTATTTGGGTCCCTTCGGGTTTCCATTCATTGTGTCACATGTAGGCCCTAGGCTTGGGTCGTGAGAAACTTGATACCAAAGAACTAGGTTGTTTATGGTCCACGGAATCCAACACACTGCATTGAATAAAGTCGTACTCAGTGTTGTGAAGCACGCCACAACTATGAATGGGAGGTAATGAGGTGTTTTAGGATATGATTCAGTTCTTCATGGTTTATATTGTGCTTTAGATGTAAGAGTAAGGATTTCCCCCAACGAATGCTCTTTGCTATTCTACATCATGTCGATTCCAAGAAGGAGACTAAGTAGAGCCCGTACACCCGAGGAGCAACCGGCCCCTCCCACTCCTCAAGCACCTCAAGGTGGAGGAGTAGCCCATGATGAGTTCTGAGATACTATTACAATGTTTGCTCATGATATGACCATCAAACTTAACGAAGAGGCCCAAGCCCCTCATGCTCCCACTCCGGCTTCTAGGGTGAGGGATTTCACAAGAATGAATCCACAAGAGTTCTATGGGTCCTAGATGGATGAAGATCCCCAAGAATTCATAGATGAGGTGTACGAGGTGCTATCTATCATGGGGGTTAATTCAAAGGAAAAGTCAGAGTTGGTGGCCTACTAACTCAAAGGGATGGCTCAAATTTAGTTTACTCAATGTAAGTTAGAGAAGGGCAATGATAATGCTATCCCTTATGAAGAGTTCAAAGCCGCATTCATCAACTGTTTCTTTCCAACAAAGCTAAGAGAGGCTAAGATGATGGAGTTTATGAACCTTAAGCAAGGTTTCATGAGTGTGAGGGAGTATGTTGTCAAGTTCAACAATCTCTCGATGTATGCTCCACAATTGGTAGCCGAACCTAGATTAAAGATGAACAAATTTTTGTCGAGCAGGTCCGACTTGGTTAATGAGGAGTGTCGTACTACCATGATGGTTATACATATGGGCTTGTCTCAGCTCATGAATTATGTTGAGCAACTAAAGGAGGAAAATCTTAGGAAATAGTGGGATGCCTCACCCTAAATGCAACACGTTCCAAGGACAAGGGTCTTCCAATGCTCCTAATAGGAGATTTGCTAATGATAATCCAAGATTCCAAGGTGGTAATGGTATGATGACTCACCCTAAGTGCAAAAAGTGTGGAAGAAACCACGGTGGTCCGTGTTTGAAAAATTCTAATACTTCCTTTGATAGTGGTGAAATGGGTCACAACGTTAGTAACTACCCTCATTCTCAAAATAAAGGTATTGATGGTTATCCTCAAGGCAAAGGTGCTAATGTGGTTCCAAGGGAAAAGGGAGACCAACAAAGGCATACTCCAAGGAAAAATAGATTTTATGCTCTTCAAGGAAGACAAGGAGTGGTGGAGGTGCTCGACTTCATCAGTGGTATATTAATTTTTTTTTAATTTTGATATGTATACATTGATAAATTTGGGTGCAACTATTTCTTTCATTACTCCTTTTTTTTCCCAAAGAGCTTCATGTTAGTCCCGAATCGTGGTGTGAGCCTTATGAAGTGTCTACCCCGTCAGTGAGTCCATTGTGGCTAAAAGAGTCTATAGAAATTATCCCATGATCATATTGCATAAAGTCTTGCCTTGTTATTTTATATATGGTGAATTTTGATTCCATTCTTGGGATGGATTGGTTGCATACATATTATGCTTATATTGTTTGTAGAACCCGTAGGGTTAAATTTCAATTATCTAATGAGCTTGTCCATAAGTGGAAAGTCGTGATGTGGTGGTCAAGGGTAGATTCATTTCTTGTCTTAAAGCCCAAAATTTGATTTCTAAAAGGTTGCCTCTATCATCTTGTGAAGGTTAGGGATGTTAAGTCCAAAGTCCTTCCTATTTATTTGGTTCTGATATTCAATGTGCTTTATGATGTCTTTCCCAATGAGCTTCTTAGTGTTCCTCCCAAAAGGAAAATAGAATTTGGTGTAGACCTCCTTCCCTATACTCAACCCATTTCTGTTCCCCCTTACCGTATTGCCCCAGTAGAAAATCAGACTTCAAATTCTCAATCAGTGGGCAAAATTGTGTGGGGAATTAGTATTACTTGGGTTTTTGAGGACCTATAGTTAAAAATATTTTTTGCTAATTTATAATTCCCACAAAGCATCCTTGCCTTGGTCACGATGCACCAGGGGTATGGAGCAGCAGAAAAGTGGCCTGCGTGATAGGTCCGCATTGCACCAAGGACGCGTACCAGTGTAACTTTTTCCTTGGTTTTCATTTTGGCCAAGGGTGTCGTTGTCATAGCCCCATTCCCACTTAAGTGAGAAATTTCCTATAGTTAGCCATTTTTTAACTCTATATCACTCAAGACCCACTCAAAAATCTCTCCAAGACTTAACCAAATATCTCATTCAAATTTCAAGGATTTTAAGCTTAACTTTAGAACTCAAGGATTCACTTCAAGGTCTAAGTTCTCTTCAAGAGAATCTCAAGAAAACCAAGTTTGACGTATGTGGGTTTCAACAATTGGGTCCTTTCTCTCATGGAGCTCAATTTTCCTTTTATGAAGATTGCATGTTTTCAAGTTGTATCATCTATTGGTATCTTTTATTACCGATTATGAGTATAAATTATGTTGGGTTTTATGAAATATTGATATATTATGCATGTCTATGTATTTCAAGCTTATACTATGAATTGATTTTGCCTATTGAAACTGTGCATGTTTTGAGCTATGAAACTATAATCAATTATAAGATTTGATGATGGATTTCAAGGTACCCTACGTGACTATTTTACTAGATTGTGGTGGGTTAATTTGCATTAAGTTTTCTCATCTTATTTCACTCTCAAATTACATGATTTTGAAATAACATCATGAATCACCCAAGTGTTTGACAAAATGTCAAGTCAAAAATTCTCAAGTTATTGATGATCTATTTCATGATTTACACAAGTAACTATATGATGATTAAGGGCTTTCAAGTATGCATTGAATTCATGAAAAGTATCTATGATGTTACAAGTATCAAGTTAAGCCTTATTTCAAGATTTTTACCTCTTGTGAGCCATTCATGTTAAAGCAAGGGATCATGTATGATTATGATCTACTCTAATGTTTCAAGTTAGGCTCATCATTAGAGGTCAAGCATATTTATGAGCTACTCAAATCATATTCTTACAAGTTATTTATGTTATGATTAAAGTATGATTATTTCAAGCATTCCGTGGGATTAGACTTAGCACCAATGGATTGGATGTCGGCTTGGACTATCTTCAAGGGTCCATACTCCTTTCCTCAAACTATGTGCCAATATAAACTTATACTTTACCTTGCTATACTAGTGGATCCATTTAGTGCACTTTATCATGAAATTCACTCTGAAATGGGATGGGTTTCCGTAAGGAGGGTTACTTATTTAAAATGGGATGGTTTACCTTGGCAAGTAGACCACCTCTTTACTGATAAGGGGTAATCATTTGGATTCCAAGTTGTAACTCGCTTGGTCTTACTTTTATCGGTTAGGGTCTCTTCCCACACATATATTATGTTTTAGACAAATTGAATGATTTACAAGCATGTTTTACTTCAAGCATTGATGATTCATGCCATAATGAGATTACACTTATCTATTGCCTATTACTCTGTATTTTGACTATATTTGCTTATGTCTTATTTCATTGCGTCCTACATATTTAGTACATTCAAACGTACTAATACAAATTCTATGCCTACATTATATTACCATTTAGGGACTGGAGCACCATTTGATCATCCTGCACATGGCTAGTACAATCCTTTGAAGCAAGCTTTGGTGAGTCCTCAAGTCCGAGGATACTCATATTATTTTGAGACTTCCTTATGTTGAATATTTTTAGTGTGAGGGTGAGCTTGGAAACTGTCTTGGCCCCCGCTTTATTCTATGTCAGACGTGTTGTTGGATATTATGATGTGCTCATGCTTGAGTTTGACTCTTTATTGTTGTAATGATTATCAAAGACTTCCATTAGTCTCGCTTCCCTTTTTATTATATCTCTTGTTGTTGGTTACTTTGTTTATGCGACAAAGGATGTGTGATTGATATACTAAGAGGCTTATTTGGGTCCCTTCGGATTTTCATTCGCCGTGTCACGTGTAGGCCCATGTATTAGGTCATGACAAACTTTATATCAGAGCAGTATGTTGTTTTTGGTCCTCGGAATCCAACACACTGCATTGATTAGAGTTATATTCATGGTTGTGAAGCACACCACACTATGAATTAGAGGCTATGAGGCATTTTAGAAAATATTTCACTTCTTCATGGTCTATATCATGCTTTAGATGTAAGTGTAAGGCTTTTCCCCTAACGAATGCTCTTTGCTATTCTAGATCATGTCAATTCCAAGAGGGAGACTAAGGAAATCCCATACAACCATGGAGGAACTGTTCCCTCCTGCTCCTCAAGCTCTTCAAGGAGGAGGGATAGCACAAGATGAGTTCTAAGATGCTCTTACAATGTTTTCTCATGCTATGACCAACCAAATCAACCAAGGGGCCCAATCCCCTCATGCTCCCACTTGAGCTTCTAGGGTGAGGGATTTCACAAGAATAAACCCATCGAAGTTCCATAGGACCAAGATGGATGAAGATCTCCAAGAGTTCATAGATGGTGTGTACAAGGTGTTATCCATCATGGGCATTAATTTGGAGGAAATGGCGGAGTTGGTGGCCTACCAACTCAAATGGATGTCTCAAATTTGGTTTACACAATGGAAGTTGGAGAAGTGGAATGATGATGCTATCACTGAGGACGAGTCCAAAGCTGCATTCCTCAACTAGTTTTTTTCCTATCGAGCTAAGAGAGGTGAAGATGATGGAGTTTATGAACCTTAAGCAAGGTTTCAAGAGTGTGAGGGATTATGCCCTCAAGTTCAACTAACTATCCAAGTATTCTCCACAATTAGTTATCGAGCCTACTTAAAGGATGAACAAATTTGTTTTGGGAGTGTCTGACTTAGTAAATGAGGAGTTTCATACATCCATACTAGTAGCTGATTTAGATATGTCCTTCCTTATAACATATGCTCAGCATCTCTAGGGCGAAAAGCTTTGAAAAAGAAGTAGTCGTGAATCCAAGTGGGCTAATTTTGAAGGTGGTTTCCAAGGATCTAAGGGTGGCTAGTTTCCACAAGTCCACAAGTTTCAAGGCCAAGGGTCATCCAAAGCTCCTACCAAGAGTTTTGCCAATGATAGAGTGACCAACCCAAGGCTCCAAGGTGGTGATGGAGGAATGGAAAAACCTATATGCCTAAGGTGTGAATAGAATCATAGTGGGTCCATGTTTGAGGAACTCTAATGATTGTTTATGTTGTGGTGAGATCGTCACAAGGTTATTGATTTTCCACATGCTTAAAACAAAGGTAAAGATGGTCGTCCACAAGGTCAAGGTGCAAATGCGGGTCAAAAGGGAAGAGGAGGCCAACAATGGGGTGCTCCAAGGTAAAATAGATTCTATGCTCTTCAAGAGAGACAAGGGATGGATAAGGTGCTCGATATCATCACCAGTATGTTAAAGGTTTTTTATTTTAATGTGTATGCATTGATTGACCTGGGTCCCACTCTTTCTTTAATTACTCCTTTTGTTGCCAAAAAGCTTCATGTTAATCTCGAATTGTTGTGTGAACCTTATGAAGTGTCTACCCCCGTTGATGTGTCCATTGTTGCTAAAAGAGTCAATAGAAATTGTCCCGTGTTCATATTTTATAAAGTCTTGCCTTTTGATTTTGTTGAATTAGATACAGTGGATTTTGATGTCATTCTTGGGTTGGATTGATTGCATGCATATTATGCTTCTATTTATTGTTGAACCCATAGGTTTAAATTCCAATTCCCTAATGAGCTCGTCCATGAGTGAGAAAGTCGTTATGCGGTGGTTATAAGTTTTGTTACGCCCCAAGTCCTATTAGGGCAGACTGGCACCCGTTACAAGTAAGGTTTAGGAGAACCAACTTGCATCTATGCACTTTCTATGCATTTTATTTATGCTTGACATTCCTTTAAGAAAATAAACATTGATAACAAGCCAAAAGGAAATCCATATGATTAGGCCGTTGGGTCCACGTTGTCTAAAGTACGAGACATGACCATTCTTTAATTCACATAGTCTACAAAGCCTCTATATAAGAGAAATTATCTGACAAGGTTAGGACAGGCCTCACCTCAACAAACTATACAATATAAACATATGAGCTATAGACATACACAAAGCCCTGGAGCAACCTAGAGCTTGGTATCAGCAGCTGGATATCCTGTACTCCTACTAGGGAGATCTACTAGCACCTGTACGTGCAGCATGAAATGCAGGTCCCCTGTAAGGGATGTCAGTACGAGAAAATGTACTGAATATGTAAGGAAGGACATACTATAAGTGAAGTAATAACTTAAATGAGACCATGCACTGGTGCAAGATTAGAGACCACCTTTGGTTATACTTTGGAATCATGTACTTTATGTTCTTTATATTACTTTGCCCTTTACTATATAATCTGTGCACAACTGTAATACAAATGACCAACTGATTAGTGGTAAAACGGTATTGGGATTATCCCTGGCTAGGTTCTTCCTTAACCCCTCGGGCTACCACCTATGATAGGATCGTCCCTGGCTAGGTGATTCTTCCACTCCTCATACTACCACCCATCAATAAACAATATACTTTAGCTTTCAATTAACTTTGACATGATTCTTTTGGTGGTCACAATATTGGAGTTATAGTACTGCAAATGTAACATGTGACATATAGATAATCATACAAGACAATATGACAATAAAAAGAGTACGTTACACAAATGATGGAATGCATGTGAAATGAGACAACTTGTGAACTTTATTTAGCAACAAGGACCCATGTGTCTTGGTATCCACATATGTATGCATATTTTAAGGTGACTACGTATGGGAGCATATGAACATGTGCAAGAGTGTAGAAATAGTTAATAATTGTGTCGGAGTTGGTAGATGCCTTTATATGCCAAGGAAGGATCCATGTTTCATGCCAAATAATATGAAATCAAGTAGCCTTACATACCTCATTGTATGACCTCATTACTACCTTGGGTTAACCTTGCTGTCCTCCAAATATTTTTCTACAATGTGATAGTTGATAAAACTAGAAATTAGAAGCCAATAGATATATCTTGGCAGCCCAATCACATAAAAAAAAAATGGGCAGCAAGCGGGCTTTTATGAACCCGAGCGTATGCTTTCAACCTTTTCGCCCCTAATCATATTTTCTAATACACATTTTCATGTACGCATCATGTACAGCCTATGTTAGTGCCAGAACAGTCTTAAAATAGGCCACAAAGCACAACACATAACAATTCTACACAATCTATAAATGGACAGTATAACGTTACCTCCCTTCGCTACATTTTGACGTCGACAATTCCAAACCTGTTCCAAATCTAACCAAACTCTTCCAACAACAATTACACATACAAATAGTACTCAAACAGTCTTAAAACATCACCTAAGAAGTCATGAAGGACATGATCCAATAACCTTCCATCCAACAGCCCACAAGTTCTAATCAACATTACACAAACACAATAAAACGCATTTTTAACCCTTTTTAAAGTGGGATTTTGGCCGCCTTACAAAAGTATTCTCAGTGTTATTTCACCAAGCTGGTGATACAGCTCCTTTCTCCTTCCATTTGGGCCTTTTGGGGCTCCAAATTTGTTGGGCCTTTGCTGCCCATTTTCAACTTCCTTCTTAATTAGTTTGGGCCTAAAGTATCCAAGAAATTGTGATGTCTTTGTGACCTTTTAATATCATCGTTGGTCTTAACATATAGTACATTTATGATGCTAAGACATGGGCTAAAGTTGCACCCTTAACACGGACTAATCGGACTTGGACAAATTCGACATCAAGCCTCGTCTCCGTTTAGCAAATTTAAGCTAAGCAAGTAGGTGACTCATCTGCTAGCTTCCTAAGTCCTACAAGCACCTCAATTCTCTTACTTTATTTAAGGCCGTGGTCTCCTCAATTTGACACAAAACATGTATATGCTCGGCCCTCTTAAGCGTTAGACACACATATCCCCTATAACATGAGATTCGAGCACTTTTAAAAATGGGCAATAATTTGACCAAACCATATAATGTTTCATTTGCATTATACTAAGATTGTAAGGTATAGGGTGTTACATCCTCCCACCCTTAGGAACATTCATGCTCGAATGTTAGAATAATTAGATAGCTTAACCAAGTTTAAACCTTTGCTTACACAAATATTTGACAACATATTAAGTATTCAATCACACGTACCTATTAGTGTCCCAATTCTGCATGTTGGACTTCCTCTTTAGCTTCAAATAAGTAAGGGTATTTTGATTTCATCACATCCTCGGACTCCCATGTTGTTTCTTCAGCTTGCTGGTTTCTCCAAAGTACTTTTACTGAAGTTATTTCATTATTCCTTAGCTTCTTAACTTGACGATCTAGATTGGAAACAGGTACCTCTTCATAGGTGAAATCTTCTGTAACCTGCACATCATCAATAGGAGTGATACGGGATGGTTCACCTATCCATTTTCGAAGCATTGAGACATGAAAAACTGGATGAACCATTGAAAGCTCTTGGGGTAGCTCTAGTTCATATGCAACTTGCCCGAAACTCTTAATAATTTTATATAGCCCTATATAACGTGGGCTCAGTTTTCCTTTTATACCAAATCTCATAACCCCTTTCATTGGAGACACCTTTAAAAATACCCAATCCCCTACTGAGAATTCCATTCCTCTCCTCCTAGCATCTACCTAAGATTTGTGACAACTTTGGGCTGTTTCTAGTTGTTGCTGTATCACCTTAACTTTTTCCATGGCTTGTTGTACTAGATCTGTCCCAAGCAAAGTGGTTTCACCCACTTCAAACCATCCAATTGGTGACCTATATTTTCACCCATACAAAGCTTTATAAGGTTGCATCTTGATACTGACGTGGTAGCTGTTATTATAGAAAAATGCAATAAGTGGCAAATGTTCCACCCAACTACCTTTAAAGTCCAATGCACAAGCTCGCAACATATCTTCAAGTGTCTGAAAAGTGCGTTCTGCTTGACCGTCTATTTGGGGGTGGAATGATGTACTCAAATTCACTTGTGTCCCTAAACTCCTTTGGAAGGACTTCCAAAACTTTGTAGTGAATTGAGCTCCTCGGT
>JAOTQR010079130.1:0-10761 GCA_025774065.1 Solanum ossicruentum
GCAACTAGAAGTTGTAAAACCAAATATGAAACAACTAATCATGCTCATGTAACATCTAATTTTACAACCGATGACGACAATAAAATTGCCGCTAAAGGTTAAGATCTTTTAAGACAATAGTTTGATTGCAATTATAAAGTCTATAACTGATAAACCCAAACAAAATTGTAATCTAAGGGACCCTACTATAGGCAACAAAGTTTTTCAAATGCTAAAAATTCAATGATATTAATTCATAAAATAAAATGTCACCTCATAATATCTAATCAAACAAAATGAAGTGTTAATCCAAACAACTGTAGTATCACAACTTAAGATATAAACTTTTACTATTTGAATGAAATAACTAGCATCATTACATAACCATTCCAAAAAAATAATGTCATAGAATTTTCACAATTGCTCATCATATCGAAATATTCCATAGGCAAAAGTTTCGAACATCAAATTGTATGACCTGAAATAGTAAAATAAATGTGTCAAGATATAGAATGTAATGGATAAAAATATCAGAGTTAGGAGTATATCATATATCAAAACCATATGAAGACCTACTAACTCAGTACTACAATAATAGATCCCTGACTAGCGTTTAGTCACTTTAATACAGTGACTTGTCTAGAAGATATATCATCAGGTCATTCTGTACAGAAAAATGAGGTCCATGATTCTGAAAATTGTCACGACCCAAGCCTAGGGCCTAGACGTGACACGGTGCAAGGGGAACCCGAAGGGACCCCAAACAAGCCTCTTAGCACATCACTACACATCCTTAGTCGCGGAAGCAAAAAATTAGCAATAAAAGAGTAGAATAGGTATAACCGGGGCTAAGGAACATCATTCATAGCATAACAACAAGGGTCAAGAGGGAGAGAGTCAAAGCTCAAAACATTACACATGACATGTCCAAAAACACCTCTAATACATCGATAAGAGCGGGGGCCAAGACAAGCAACCAGACTCACCCTCATAGTCAACATTTACATAAAAGAAAGGTAGTTTAAGAACATAGCATGAGATAATAAGCAACATCCCGGGAATGGAGGACTCACCAACAAGCTTGAGTGAAATCGTACTAGCCACGTTGATGGAGATGCTTAAGCGGGGCTCTAGTTCCTATTGGTGACATCATGTAGGCATACAGTATGCAATAGTACGTTTGAATGTACTAAGTATGTAGGATGCAATGCATCAAGTGATAAGCACCGTAAACAAAATGCATAACATAGGCAATAAATAAGCATATAGCATTATGGCATGTATGATACTTGCAATGATACTTTAAGTAAAATCATGCTTATATAGAACATAATCCATGGGGTGAACATAATCCATGTGTAAGGAGAGACCACATTAGTGCAAATCCAAGGCCTACCACCTCCTTGGAGAGGAGCATGAGGTACAAACCCCTTCATGTTATTGATGAGGTACAAACCCCCCAATGAGGTTATCAAGGTACAAACCCCTCGACAAGGTTGCAAGGGCCTGCCACCTCTCGAGAGAGCAATCAAGGTACAAATCCCTCAACAAGGTTACGCGAGCCTACAACGTCCCGAGTGAGGCTTGGTCATTTTCCCCAAACTATACAGATAATGTCATATTCATACATTCCTTTCATCATCATATAGTCATTCAACTCATAACACATGTATTGAACCTTCAATTCCTCAAAAAAACCATAACCGGACATTTTATCAAACACTTGGCGGGTGCGTAGTGCTAATGTAAAACCATGCAATTCAAGTGTGAAATCATGCTAGAAAATTCAGTGTAAAACCATCAACAGATAGTTGGTAACACCCTCAAGCAATATACATCAAAACCCTTCATCAAATCTCACAATAGATCTTAGTATCATTACTCCAAATATGCTAAAACAGTCACAATTTCATGAAACTCCAACATAGTGTGCAGTGAAATTCATAATACATAAGACTCATGAGTAAATCACCTTTAAATCATGGAATTTAGTGTAAAAGGAAACTTGGGTATCATAAGAGAAAGGAATCCATGAAAGAAACCCACATACCTTAGATCTTTGAGAACCCTTGAAGAAGATTGGGGATGGAGACTTGAAGCTTGGGTGAGAATTTTAATATCCGAATGAGTTTTGGGATTTGAAATTAGGAATGAAATATTTGGCAAGTGTTTGAATGAGTATTGGGGAATGTCTTGGATGATATGAGGGTGAAATAAAGCTTTGGCATTTTCGTGTATGGGAACACTCCCAAGACCCAAAAGTCATGAACCGAGATAGAAAACTGGCTATAAAAATACATAGGAGCGCGCCCCTGGCGCGACGATCGTCTCTAGAAATCACATTTTTGCGATTTTCAAATTTTGCTGCGGCTGCTCTTCAATCAGGGTTGGACCCATTTTCCGCTCAATTTGACCCCCTGAACAAGAATATGAAGTTGGATATTTGATATCACGCATGGATTTTGAGATATATGGAAATTACGATTCCATGCACTTTCGAGACACATTTTCGGGTACTTCTTGGGGTCGTTTCAAAAACAACATAGAGATCCAGATATTCTATTGTGAATGGAACAAAACAAGAGTTAACCTGCACATAGATGCGATAAGTACAAAAAATGTATACTTTACATCACTCTTAGATCAGTAATGGCATGTACTTGCACATATTTAGACATACCGATAATTTGTTGCTTAGAAAGAGCCAACATTCAAAATAGTATATGAGCACAAACGAATCAAGAATAATAGATCCAAAAAAACTTTTAACCAAAAGTGGGAGCAAGACTAATTTTAATTATCTTAATCTTATAGAACGACGAGAACAAGCAGACAAAAGTTAATTTCAAAAATGATCGAAGTGGAGTCTACTGTAGAATGTAATTCAGAAGAAGTCTAGCAACCAAACTTTAGAAGAAGCTTCAATGAGTGGGAAGTGCAACATGCCTGTCAACTTCTAAATCTTCTAGAACCTATAACATTGGATGAAAGCAGAGTGGATTCCGATGTGGACAGCCAGTAGATATGAGAAATATTCTGTTAAAAGTTGTCACAAAATTCTTCAATGAAAAACTGGTCAGTGGGAGGTATCATGGCCTTGGAACGTGCTTTAGAAGATCAACAAATACAAAAGCTGCTGATTTTAGGAGGATTGCAGCCTTGAACAAATGTCTTACCTAGGATATGCTCTAAAGAAGAGGATATATCTTATGCAGTAGGATATTTTTCTCTAGAAATATTCTGGAATCTGTACACTATTTATTCCTAACAGGACAGATATGGGATCTCTTCCTAACTATCTATGGTGTGAAATAGGTCATGCCTAATAATATTGAAGCCCATTGAAAAGTGGGAAGAGTCAATAGTTAATCAAAGGGAGAAGATACGGACAACCATTCCTCCATGAAATAAACAAAAGACGCTTTGAAGATCAAGGGATCCTCATTCCAATGTTTGAAAAAATGCTTGCAAAAGTTTTTGTGAAAGGGGAGTGTAGTAGAAGACCTTGTTCAATTTTTAGATTTCATGGATATGCAGGAGTTCAATATGTAACTGTTATCCTATGTATCAGTACTTTTCTAAAGTTTCTTGATAAAAGTAATTTTACATGATAAATAAAGTATTGGTACTATACGCACTCTCCTTCTGTATTTCTGATGAATTAGGATGATCTTCATATCTGATTCTTGAGATTTTACACTTGAATATGGCAAACTATAATTGAAAGAAAAAGACGTAGTGGCACACACACATCTTGGGAGGTATCATGAACTTGGAAGGTGCTTTGGAAGATCATCACATACTAAAGCTGCTAGTTTTGGGAAGATTGCAGCCTTAACAGATCTTGTACTCAGGATATGCTCTAAATAAGAGGATATACCTTATGCAGCAGGGTATTTTTCTCTAACAGATTCTGGAATTTGTACACCATTTATTCCTCCATAAACTGGACAGATATGGGATCTCGCCCTAACTATCTATGGTGTGAAAACTGGCAAGAGTCAATAATTAATCAAAGGGAGAAGATATGGAAAACCATTCCTCTATGAAATAAACAAAAGATGCTTTGAAGATCAGATGCCCACATTCCAATGCTAAAAAAATGCTTGCAAAATTTATAATTTTGTTGAAAGGGGAGTGTGGTAGAAGACCTTGTTCAGTTTTTAGATTTTATGGATATGGACGAGTTCAATATGTAACCACTATCCTATGTATTGTACATTTTTGAAGTTTCTTGATAAAAGTTACTTTACATGATAAATAAAGTATTGGTACTTTACGCACTCTCGTTCTATACTTCTGATGAATCAGGATGATCTTCATACTTTATTCTTGAGATTTACGCTTGAGCTTAGTAGACTATAAGTTTAAAAAAAGACTGTAGTGGCAAGCTCGCAACAATCTCACAGCAGAGAAATTGAGTAAAGAAGAAGAGAAACGGAGAAGAAGAGATGGCAACTTACCTTGTAGTTAGTTGGAAGAGTGGCCAAAGGAAACGCAAGTTCAATTAATAGGACAGGTTCGCAGAGAACATAGGTGGGACCACTTTTTAACTAAACTAACCTCCCTCCTATACTGAACAACATATGTGTTTCTTGTTTTTTCAGGAATGATAATTGGAATACAATGAAAGTGAGAAAATTTGATACTCTATGTGTCATTCCTAAAATTCTCAATACCCCTACCATGGCCATAAGTATTTTAGTTTTCTAAAAATATACCTGCCTCGGAATGAAATTGTGCCCTTCATATTAAGCTAATTGAACACCAGCTTTCTTTATACTACAATATTTTGCTGATAGCACGAGGGACTCATTCATAGAGTGACACTTGAACTTTGAGTATGCACATATATACCTCAACTCGTCTCCATTGAGTCAGTTGAACACTTCAGCTAACAAAATGATCTTCTAGACACATCCAAAACTTTTGTGTCACATCTGTGTCAGGTGTCTATGAGACACACTAAGGACGAGATGGAGTGTTTGGTTATCAGTTGAGACCAAGTTGAGGTGTCTAGATGTGCTTACTTGTCCAGTGATGCCAAGACCATGGTCGTTTCCACGCTTTTATATCTATCATGACGAGAAAGAAATGAGAGCTAGATAGAAAGAATTAGATTTCGGGATAAAACAACACAAGGATAGACTTCAATAAAAATTATTGGGGCCATCACAGGGTAGTGGTAAAAGCTCACAAGGGTAGGCCAAATTATGTTGTAGAAATCACAATTGTAGAACTAGCAAATTTTTGTTCTAGTGATTATATAACATCTCATACCACCCTCTCAATTACATGCCCTTCAATAATACCTTCTTTGGCTCATATATCTGAAAACAGAACATCACTTCTGTCAAAATGAAAATTTTAACAAGCAGCCAAAGCTTCATAAAAGTTGATTTGAGCAAAGAATGGCTAGTCCCCGTTTGACACAACCTCATGAGAGGAGGATTTCCCAAGGAGATCATAACTCATTCCCTCGACCAATGTGGGACTTAACATGAACAAACACAGACTATAAATTTTATGATAACAGGTGGCTATGATGGGTATAATAGAGGCATGACTAAGTGACCTAAGTATTGATCTAACACTCATCTTCCTAGGATTATAACCATCCATAGAATGCCACCGTAAATGATCTGATACTAGACACCACTGATAAGAATAAAATGGTCAATTTGCTAAACAATATGAGTAAATGACTATCAGAAAATTAATAAATATTGACAGAACGACCTCACTCTAACAGTAAAACAGATACCACAGAGATGTATGACAATTGACACATGCTAGATAGTAGATACAATATCATTTTAAAGGGAAAACCAAAATCAGGGTAATTGAAGGTTGTTAAGATTATTCACTCGGAGGAAAATAATCCAAAGTCATTGCAAAATGAAATGCGAACTACGTTACTGTAAGAAACAAAGCACTCATCATAACTCATATCATTAACACCAGAATTATATAGAGAATAAAGAGGAAAGGCTAGAAATATTAGAAAACCATCAAACATATAGCATACTAAGAAATTCAACAGAAAAAATTACTATGCAGAAGGTTTAGAAATTAGAGGCTGTCGAATCAAGGGAAAAAAGATGTGAGAAAACATAGCACATATTATGTCTTGGCAAATGGATATCTGACTGTAGTAGCAAGCTCGCAACAATCTCACAGCAGAGAAATTGAGTAAAGAAGAAGAGAAGAAGAGATGGAAACTTACCTTGTAGTTAGTTGCAACAGTGTCCAAAGGAAACACAAGTTCAGTTACAGGACAGGTTCATAAAGAACATAGGTGGGACCTCTTTTTAACTACACTAACCTCCCTCCTATACTGAACAACATCTGTGTTTATTGTTTTTTCAAGAATGATAGTTGGAATGCAGTGAAAATGAGAAAACAGGATCCTCTATGTCTCATTCCAAAAGTTCTCAATACCTCTATTAAGTATAGTGAAGGAACCCCTTCCATGGCCATATGGAAACCTAACAGTAATAGGATTTTGTCCTGCTCATCAGTTTGGAACCTGTTGAGCAAGAAAAAAAATAAGTTCCTTTCTACATGTGTATGTTTTCTTCCACAGTTCTTTATATTCTACATAGTTGCACGCTCACGTCTTGCTCTATTTTTTTTTCTACTGGTGCAAGAATATGACTTCTTCCACTATTTTTATGTTTCTTCATAGCAGCACGCACATGTCGTTTTCCTCTATTTTTTTATTTTTTACAACTATATGCACAAGTCATCTTCCTCTAGTTTTAGTTTTCCATACAAAAGCACAGGTCTTCTTCCTCGAATTCAAAGAACTAACTATGCTGTTGGAGTTATTTTATTGCAGATATGTATACACAGGCCAAATTCACTACTATGACTGCCTACAGTTATCCAAGAAAGCAAAGAAAAATAAAAGCGCAAACTTTTCAGATGATACCTATTTCAAAATAACCAAGGCCCCATCAATCATCTCTAGAGTAGTTAGTCATATCAAAATACATATCAAATGACTTCATAAAATATCTAGGAAATAAAGGAATTGATTCAGTACATTACAAATTACAAATAAATATACAAAAAGTAAGAGAACAAAGTAGAATAAAGAGATCTAAAAGCTGAGGAATCTATTCAATAAATTTCAATAAAAGAAATAGAATAGGAGACCGCAAACATAATTAGCAAAACTTATTAATGAACAACGATATTACTAGGTTATTACATACACAGAAAGAATGAAACAATTATATATAGTCGAAACAGAGCAGAGAACATTAAGATCTATATTAGGAGAGTAGTGATCAACGTACCTGAATATTGCAATTTTGTCCGTCGTTGCTGGAAGTCATTGGTTACTGAAGCCGTTGGTCGCTATTCACTGTTCATCGTTCAAAATATATTAATGAACAACGATGAATCTAGATTATTGTATAGACAGAAAGAATAAAATAACAAAACATAATAGAAGCAGAGAGAGAACATTAATATCAATATCTGCAGAGTAGCGATTAACATACCTGAATAAAGCAATTTTGTACGTTGTCAATCACTGGATGTTGTTGGTCACTGTTCAGTGTTTGTCCTTCACTCGTTAAAGGTCGCTGGGACCCAAGGATAAAAAGTTTTTGATGAAAGGGAGAGACATAGATCGTTGCTACACTAGGTTAAAAGTTTTCTGACGAGTGGGAAAGATTTTTATTAAAAAAAGCGGGAGTCTACCTTATTACAAAGGAAAAAGGATTTCCAGACGTGGGAGTTTTAATTTTCCAAAAAAGTAAAGGTTTTGTAGCTATTCTTTTCATTTGTTACTAAACATTACTTATTGCTGGCCATTAAAAATTAGTCGTTGATATATTTTCTTTCTTGAATATATTAGTGGCAATTGGCTTATTGCTGCAAAATAATTGTCACTAAAACCAATTTTTGTACTATGTGGGCATCATCTGAAACTCACCACCAGGTCGTTGGTGCTTAAACTCAACCTGCTAACAAGTTAAGCATTTGGACACAAAATTTGAGATGTCCTTCTTTATGCTACACCACCAATAATGCTGACTTGGGTCATGGTATATTTTTATTGCTCCTGGATGAATAGAATAACGAGTACAATGAGCCTCCTCAAGAATCAATCTAATCAAGTCACTCACCTTGGGCACATAAATCCAACCTCCAATTCTCAAAACTCCATTAGGATCAAGTACTACTTCCTTAGCCTCTTCTCTGGTCACTTTGTCTCTGATAAGACATAACTTCTGATCCTCAAACTAGCACTGTCGAATCTGGTCCATCAAGGAAGAACAAGCCTCAATGAAAGAAAGTATACCACCCTCCTCAAAAAGCGGTAACCTGGCTACACCATTAGCTAGATGCTGAACATCCATGGCTAAAGGTTGCTCCTCAACTCGAATGACGGCTAAACTTCCCATGCTAGAGGTCTTTCTACTTAAGGTGTTGGCCATTATATTAGCCTTCACCAGATGATATAAATGTCAAGTCACCATATATGCTGCCTCAAGTTCAGATCCTTCTAACTAAATATGTACTGAAGACTCCTATATCAATGAAGACCTCACAATGTACACCATACAAGGTATGATGCCATAACTTAAGTACAATAACCACTGCACTAACTTTAAGTCATGGTTAGGATAGTTCTTCTCATGGGCCTTCAACTATCAGACATATAGGCAATCACTTTCCTCTTTTGCATTAACACACCACCTAAACCAACTCCTAAAGCACCACAATACACCATAAAGTCCACACCTGCCTCAGGTAGGATCATAATGGGAGTTAAAGCCAACAAAGTCTTGACCTTTTGGAAGCTCACCTTACACTCATCGGACCAATGGAAGGCTACATTCTTCTAAGTTAACCTGGTCAATGAGGATGCAATGGAAGATAAACTCTGAATAAATCATTGATAATACCCATCTACCACTACAAAACTACAAATTTCGGTAGCGGAAGTAGGCCTTATCCAACCTGTAACTGCCTCAACCTTAGCCAAGTCCACTCTAATCCCATTCCTTGGGCACCACATGCCCTAAGAATACCACTGAATCAAGCCAGAACTTACACTTGAAAAATTTTGCATATAACCTTTCCTCCCTCAACCTTAGTAGCACTATCCTCAAGTGATGAACATGATCAACCTCAGTCTTGGAATACACGAAGATGTCATCAATGAATACTATTACAAAAGAATCCAAGTACAGATGAAACACCCTATTTATCAACTCCATGAATGCTGCAAGGGTGTTAGTCAACCCAAAGGACATCACCAAAAACTAATAATGGTCATAACGGATCCGAAAAGATGCCTTAGGAATATCTGATGCTCTAATCCTCAGTTGATGATGACCAAACCTCAAGTCAATCTTAGAGAAGAAAGTTGCTACCTAAAGGTGATCAAATAAGTCATCAATAAGGGGGTGCTTATTCCTGATAGTCACCTTGTTCAACTGCCTATAATCAATACACATCTCCATAGACCCATCTTTCTTTTTCAGAAACAAGACTAAGGGACCTTAAGATGACATGCTAGGGTGAATAAACCCTTTCCTCAATAAATCTTGGAGTTGATCTTTTAATTCTTTTAATTCAACTAGAGTCATTCGATATAGAGCGATGGAGATCGATTTAGTGCTCGGCTCTAGATCAATAGCAAAGTCAATATCCCTATCGAGAGGAACACTTGGAAGATTAGTAGGGAACGCATTGACAAACTTTTGACCACAGAATTGACTCCATAGAAGGTTGTTCAATACTAGTATCTCGAATGAAAGCCAAGTAAGACAAACACCCCCTATCAATCAACTTCTAAGAATGGATATAGGAGATGACTTTTCTAGGATAAAAACCACTTTCACCCTTCCACTCAATCTATAGTACACCAAGCATGGCTAAGGTTACAGTTTTGCATAACAATCGAGAATAACATGATAAAGAGAAAGCCGACATCCCCAAGATAGCATCAAAGTCTACTATTCCCAAAATAATCATATCACCCAAGTATCATACCTAGCCACATAAATAAGATAGGATTGATACACTCAATCCACCACTAAAGGCTCATCTACTGGTGTAGAAACATGCATGGGCACTGACATTCGATCACACAATAAATCAAACCCAAATGAAAAGTATGTAGACACATAAGAATAGGTAAATTTAGGATCAAATAGCATAGATATAGGCTGACATGTAATAACTGCATCTGACACCTCAGCCTCGGGTCTCCCATGGAAAGCATAGCACTGAGCTTCTCTGGCACTCCCAGTCTAAGCGGTACCTCGATCTCTACCATGTCGAACAAAACCACCACTATCTAAAGTCCTTCCACCTCGAGTAATTCAATCCTTGCCCCGACCGCTGGCCGATGGAGCTGAATCTCTAACTAGAGCTACTGAATAAGTATGATGACATCCCGAAAGAGTCTTAAAGATGCTGAATCAGGTTGCTTGGATCCCCATACCCAAAATAAAATGTTGGCGTAGAAGACTGTTATCCACTAAACGAGCTACTATAGTTACCACGGGTGGAATTATGGGCCCTCAATACATCTGTCCACCCTCAGTTGTTGGCATAGATGCATGACAGGATCATGATGCCTGAAAAAGCCATCCCTCCTATATGAACCTCTACCTACTAATGAGGTACCAAAAGACTGACCCATAATATGAGCCCTCTTAGGGTCCCCAAACACCTCTCAAACTAGTAACTCTGCCTCCTTGGTGGTGCTCACAATATATTGCAAGGAAGCCACCTTACGAGATGCTCTGAATA
>JAOTQR010079131.1:0-10759 GCA_025774065.1 Solanum ossicruentum
AAATTTTCCAATTGTATAGTTATCCTTAATTAAATAATTATGGGTTCTAACAATATATATATATATATATATATATATATATATATATATATATATATGTATTTATATGTATGTATGTATGTATATGTGTGAATAGATGTTTGTGATATGCTGGGATTGTTGTTTGTAGGTGTGGTTAGTCAGTAAAATAGAGGAAATTCTGCCGAAATTTCGACAAATTCCTTAGCTAATATGACTGTAAAACCAGTTTAGTGTTTGCTTGGGTGCCCAATCGGCACTAATCACGGCCCCTGGGTTGGGTCGTGGCACACTAGAGGAGATATGTGCGCAAAACACATCTTTCCATGCTCTGATGGAAATTCTGAGGCTGAATGATTAGCATGAAACATTGAGCGGGAAAGTGGTATCGGTTGATTTTTAGAGCAACCGGATCAGAAGATAATTTTTCGATGCGAAAATGAAAGACAGTGAGGCTGCACAATAGGTCTACGACGCGAACCTGCCATAGACCAACACTTAATTTTGTTCCAAAAATTTTATACAGTATTGGAAAACTCATTCGGAGAATTTTCAACGAAAATCACCCAAATTGCATAGGGTCTGCATCGCGGACCCCGTATCCTGAGATGGACCATTTTTCTTAATTTCATGAGGGGCATTCTATACCTTTCCCAACCACCCTAAACTCAAAACACAATCTTAATGGGTTATTTTGTGCGTAAATAAGGTTTCAAGTCCCATTCTGAATCCTTTCTAAGTTCTTGAAAAAGGCTAGGGCTAAGGAGAAGAGAAAGGGAGCGTAAATTGAGGAGTTCGATGAGAGTTCTTGAGGATTGATTGTTCAAAAGCTTCACACCAGGTATGTAAGGCTAAACTAAAGCATGAGATTGTTCTCCCATGTTCCCCATTGATGGTTATGGAATAGTTGAGAGCCCATGAGTGCCCATACATGTTCTTGAAATACTTTCTAGGTTACACTCTTCAAAATTATATCTATTACATGTATTTTCATATGTTGATGATCATAATAAACTTATTTTTCTTGAATTGAGTACTTTTCATGAGATACTGTATAAACCCTATATGTTAAATTTTGAAAGCATGCATGAATGAATCTAGGGATAAAGTCTAGAGCCTTGACTTAAGAATGTGGATTGTGATTGTAATGTGATCATGATGATAGGTTGAGAAAACTTGATGGTCCATGAGTATTCATAAATGTAATCTAATGATTTGTCTAATCGATTGTTCCCTAATGATTGGTTTGAGCTCTTTGAGAGATTGATTGAGATGATAAGAGTCTCTATGAGACTGATTGAGACTACTTTATTGGGATTTATGAGCTTATTGTAAGGACCTGGATTTTTGTATAGCTTTAGTGACACTTGAGATTTGGTTTCAGAAAGTTTTGGGCCAGGTTGACACCTTATGGAACCTCCAAAATCAATCTAAGTTCATTTTAGAGCCTTCAATTAAAGTTATTTATTGTTGTTTATGTCTCTATCATGGGTTTCCTACATCATGTCAAGTTCAAAGGAATTTCATTGGCTATGTTTTTTCACAAGTATCAATAGAAGGGTAAACTTTAAATAGTCATGCCTCCTAGAACAAAATAAACTGGATGATCCATGACCTATCAAGTTAAAGCCCTTTGAATTAGCTTTCCAATGCACTTGGTTTCACCTCATATAAAGTTCGGGAGAAGAAGTGATGCCCATTTATGTAAGACCCTCCTGTGCAGTGTTGCCACACAGGCTAGTAAACGGGCAATGGGGCTTTTAACGAACCGTGGGGATGGTCTTGGGCTTCAAATTTCCATCTTTTGCCTAAGTAGTAGGGTACGATCAGTGGTATTAGTGTAAGGGAGGCCACACGACCAACCACAAGGGTCGTGTGGTGTTAGACGGGCCGTTTGGCCTTCCATGCAGTCTCCGGAGTGAAAATAATTCTATGTATGGGATCACCATATCATAACATTTTCACAAATTTTCCTAACGTTGGGGTGACGGGAGCATCACACGGTCCGTGTGGCTCCACACAAGCCGTTTATTAGTCCGTTTGGTGGTTCATATGAAAACAATTCTATGCGTTCGTTCCAGATCTAAATTTCTAGAAAATTTGTCTAAGTGTAAGTTCATGGGAAGGTAAACTGACCGTGCAATAACACACGAACCGTTTACCCTACAGTCAAGTGACTTGGTAAATTTTACTCTGATTCATTATTGGCATTTTTGCAAATTTGGTTATTTCTATCAGTCTTTTGGGAATTCCTAAGCTAGTTTAAGGTCATCTAAGGACCTAAAACTTAGTTCAAATATTCAAACCTATCCCTCATAATTTGAATCTCTCAAAACACTCTCAAAGGCTTTCCACCAGAAGAACTCTTCGGATTTCAACATTTGAGCTTGGGTTTCAAGTTTCCTTCAAATTTCTTTGGGGTTTCTTCATCTTAGTGAAGGTATGTGGGTTTGATCCTTGGTTACCTTCCAATCAAGGAGACCCAAACTATTTTCAAGCAATTTTATGAATTTCTAGCTTACTTTAAAATAGAATTTTGAATATTATGATTCCTAGAATTCTATTTATGCATGGGTAGTGTGTATTTGATGGTTTTATGGTGATTTAAATCATTATATCAGGATTTACTTTGGATTTATGGAATTATACATACGCATGTCCTCTTTAAGACTTGCTTACCCATGGGTGATCTTATGTTTGATTTAAATATAGATTTAATGGTGTATTTACTTTACTTTCACAATATATTATTGATTTTATATCTAATCCTAATTACCCATGCCTCTTTCGTATCATTCATAGCATTTGCATTCATGATATTTTACTATTTTTGAGAAATTATATTATGGGTTAAGCTCAATTATGTTCTATGATATGATTTTGATAAAAAAATATTGGATATGACAAGATTGTGATAACATATATGTCTATTGATTATGGCTCTTGGAGCATTTTGGGTGCTTTCACCATTTTTGTATATGAATGGGCTATTCTTATGCATGAGTATATTGACTACGAAACTATATTTTGGCCTTTAAGCCTAAAAACGCATTGAAATGGTTGGAAATGACTATTGTTTCTTGAAAGAGTGTGTGTGTGTGTGTGTGTATGTGTGTGTGTGTGTGTGTGTGTGTGTGTGTGTGTGTATATGTATGTATTCTTGTGGGATGATGACTTAGCACCGACGAAATGAGAGTTCTGCTCTCTTTTCTTAAATTATGTGCCTAGCATAGGTTTCCTTTCCAAAATGGGAGGAACGTAAGGAAAGATGTCTCCGAAATGGGGTTGCCTGTAAAGAGAAAAAATGATATGATATGATATGTTTTAATGTGAAAATCCTATCTAAAATGGGAGAATCATAAGAAATGTTGCTTCAAACAAAATAGGAGGCCCATAAGGTGAAACATGATTTACCCTTGGCAAGTAGACCACCTCTTTACCGATGAGGGGTAATCATCAGGATTCCAAGTAGTAGGTTGCTTGGTCTTACTTATGCCGATCACATCCCCAATATATATATGAGAATCATATGCACTTCATGCATCATGAATTTTTCATAGCATCTTGTTATATTTACATCCTTTGATATTTGATTCTTTCTATATTATATGCCTTGTCATCTAACATTGATATGCAGATTTTGGTAAGTTCATGCATTGCATCCCGCATACTTAGTACATTCAAATGTACTAACATATACTCTTGCCTACATGATTTCACCATGTAGGGACTGAGGACCTCGATCACCCAGCGTTTGGCGCTTAGTTCGGATTACACGTTCTTGAAATACTTTCTTCATTACACTATTGAAAATTATATCTATTACATGTAATTTCATATGTTGATGATCATCATAAACTTGTTTTTCTTGAATTGAGTACTTCTCATGAGATATTGTATAAACCCTATATGTTAACTTTTGGAAGCGTGCATGAATGAATCTAGGGATTGAATCTAGAGCCTTCACTTGAGAATATGGATTGTGATTGTGATGTGAGCATGATGATAGGTTGATAGAACTTGATGGTCCATGAGTATTCATAAATGAACTCTAATGATTTTTCTAATCAATTATTCCCTAATGATTAGTTGGAGCTCTTTGAGAGATTGATTGAGATAGAGTTGATGAGTTAACGAGAGTCTCTATGAGACTGATTGAGATGATTTGATTGGGATGGATGAGCTTATGAGAATTGAGTCTTGGGAGGAGTATCGAGCATTGAAATAAGTAAGAGTAAATCTAACTTACACTCATTAACTATGTTGCCAAATGTAGGTCAGGATTAGAACCATTACCTTACATTGAGGTTCCCTAGTGAGTAGAAATTTCTGAAATCAATAGAGGACTTATTGATGGCTAGATCCCCAATGGATTCATTTTGTTTCTTACCTAGAAAGTACCGAATGTCTGTGGAAACATCAACGAGATTGTTAATATAATTGCTGGTTCATAAAGGATTGTTGTCTGATAAGAGAAATTCCCAGAAAGTTCCTATCTTGAGTACTGTGAGTCGAGTTGAGGTCCATTGATATGAGTTGAGTTGGGCTGATTGGTGAGGTTTGATTAGTTGATGAGTCACTTGTCTACTCTTTATTTTTGCTTTATATAGACATTTGACATTCTGATTAGATATTATTTTGAGTTAATGTTGTTTTTATATTATTCTAGTTGTGTCATGACCCAAACCTAGGGCCCATATATGATACGGTGTATGGGAACGTGTGAGTGTCCAACAAGCCTCAAGATACCAAAACGCACATTACCAACAATCAACACATAGTTCTAAGGGGCGGGAAAGTAGGACTTACGCTATAGGGGCATCATGGGAAAGGTTAACATGAGTTCACATAACACATAACACATAAATACTAAGGGGCGGCTACATAGGACTCACGCTATGGGGGCAATTTGGTACTTAGGATTTTCCATCAACATAAGAGCAAATCACATATCAGTACTTAAAGATAACCAAATACATGACATAGACTTAACCATAACTCATAGCATATATCGTAAAGTGGTTTACAAGGTGTCCAACAATGCCTCTACATAGATGGGTTGGGACCAAGACATACCCCGGGCTCACACTCAAGTATGAAAATGAAAGAAGTAACATAGATAGATGGATGGTGGTTCATCCTTAAAAGATAGGACTCACCACTTCAAGAAACACCGGAATCCAAGCTAAGTGTCGAACGGTAGATGACCAAGGTCCTCAGTCCCTATATGGTAAAATCATATAGGCAAGAGTATATGTTAGTACATTTGAATGTACTAAGTATGCGGGGTTTCAATGCATATAACTTACCAAAACCTGCATACCAACGTTAGATGACAAGGCACATAATATAGAAAGAGTTGAATATCAAAGAATGTAATATAACGAGATGCTATGAAAGTTATGATGCATGAAATGCAATTGATGCACTCATATATATATACATATTGGGGATGTGACCTCAGCCGACATAAGTAAGACAAAGTGGCTATTACTTGGAATCCCGATGATATCCCCTCATCGGTAAAGAGGTGATCTATTTGCGAAGGGTAGACCATACTTCACCTTACGGAACAACTCCTTCTCCATATGAAATAACCTTCCTTACGGGACAACTCCCTCTTCGTATAGGATTTTCACAAATCACAAATCAAATCATTCCTTTTCCTTACAGGACAACTCCCTCTTTAGAACGGAAACCTATGCTAGGCACATAGTTCAACGAAAGGTAGAGGGCCCTTAGGGATAGCCCTAATGCCCCCAATCCATCGGTGCTAAGTCATCATCCCACAAGAATAAATATACGTATACATATATATACATACTTTCAAACGACGTACATCATTTCCGAAACCATCTTAATGCATTCTTAGGCTTTAAGGCCAAAATATAATTTCATAGTTCAAATACTTATGCATAGGAATAACCCATTCGTATACTAAATGGTGCAAGAACCCAAAATGCTCAAAGAACACAAATCAAAGACATATATGTGATCACAATATTGTCATAACCAACATTTTATAAAAATCATACCATAAAACAAGATTGGGCTTAACCCATAAGATAATTTCTCAAAATAATCCATGTACATGAATGCATATGCTATAATGAGAGAATGACATGGTTAATTAATACTAAATATAAAATTAACATTTATAATATGAAATTGAAGTGAAATCATAATTAAATCCATATTTAATCACCCATGCCTAAAAAATTATTAAAAGGGACATGCATACTTATAATTTTATAAACCCAAAGTAAATCCTCATATAATGGTTTAAACCACATTACAATCATCAAATAAACACTACCCATGCATCAATTGAAATTTAGGAATCATAATATTCAAAACCCCAAATTAAAGTAAGCAAAATCCATGTAGGTTTTCTTAAAAATAATTTTGGTTCTCTTTGATTGGAAGGAATCAATGATCAACCAACATACCTTAAACTTTAAGTTCCTTGAAATTGAGTTGAGAAAGAATGGAAGCTTGGAAATGGGTCTTGGAATCTAAACTCGTTCTTGAGTTTCCTTGAAATTAGTATTGGGGTCTTGGTGGAGGCACTTGAGAGAATTCAGAGTGTATTTGAGATGAGAGTAATGAGTTTGATCCTTAGGAATATTGTTTAGGTTTTTTAGGAAGGTAAAGATAGCATTGGAAGTCTAAAAAAGTCATTAGAATAATTAAAATTTATGAAAATGCCATTAGAGATCTGATGGAAAATTTGGAAAAGTGGTGCCCCACTGAAGGTCCCCCGGGTTGTGTGGCACTCCATGGGTCATTTGGAGTGCCCGTGACAAGGTACTTAGTCTAAAAATTAAAGTTGGAAATCTATTGGAAAAAGACGTCTCGTCGCGACCACGGAGGCCTCCACGGGTCGTGTTGTCACGACCCGAAAATTGGCGTGATGGCACTCATCTTACTCACAAGACAAGTCAGCCTACAACCCAACTATAACTTTAAAAGTGCGAAATTATAATAAAAATAAAAGTTCAATTACGGATAATAAGTTAACTTAATGAAAATCCCCCAAATCTGGTTGTCACGTGCACAAGCTTCTAATGTATTACAATAGATTCGAAAAGAACCGCAAGTGTCAAATGATATTGTCTCTAGAATAGAACAAAATCATAAATAGGAGTAAAAAGTCAGCTAGGATGGCAAACATCTACCTATCGCATTCTCCACAGGAAGCCTCAGAAAAGAACAAGTAGAGAGAATCACGACAATCCGGGCTCGCAACCTACAAAATTCTTGTAGCAAGGGGGGTGAGTACCAACAAACGGTACTCCGCAAGTGAACAACCAAACACAAAATTAAGTAACATAGAATACCAGTACCCCAACACTCCAACCACCCTCCACAACTACAACCTAATTAATAACCTTCACAATTACACCATCCGAAAATTCTATGATCAAAGCCTATAATAGTATAATTCTCATTTATCCTACTTTCAAGTCATAGGGGAAAATTCTATAATTTATCAAGTTCTCGCTAATTCATCAAGGGTCATCAAATCAATACCGAAACTAGTAATGTAAAGACATAAACAAGTCAATGATATAATAGATAACCAATCTCAACAGCACTCTATATAATCATAACAAGCCAGAGCATTATAGAATGAAGATAAATGTCGTGAGATGTAATGCAATGCAATGCAATGTCACGTAGAATGATGCATATCTTTCCTAGTGATACACACCCGCTGTTACACAGCCCGGGACCCATGGGGGACTCCTACTCCATGCATCTATCGTGGCACGCGACCCGACCCAATGAATCATAGTAATCATCATGGCGTGTAACTCGATCCAGCGAATCATAGTAATTGTCACGGCGTGTGACCCGACCCAGCAAATCATAATAACTATCACAACGTGTGACCTGACCCAGCGAATCATAGTAACTGCCACTACATGTGAACTAGCCCAGTGAATCATAGTATCTGTCACGGCGTGTGACCCGACCCAGCGAATCATAGTAACTGTCTCGGCATGTGACCCGACCCAATGAATCATAGTAACCTCTTTCTCATTCTTTTTCACTGGCCAGAAGCATTTTCCATCGGCTTTACATTTCTTTCCTTGGAACATCTAGCAATCACATAGTAAATACACAATAATCATGTTCATGAAAATAAAATATGCAAGATACCCATACAAATTCATATATCTCAAAATCAAGAATGGGTAGCTCAATAACATAAATATTGCAATATCCTCAATCTCAATACCATCACAACCTTAAAAATATTCACATCTAACAGTAAGTATCACCTCGATATCAATAACAAATAATAACTATTTCACATATAATAAACCTACATCATTAGTCCACAAGTCAAATATCAACATAGAATAATTACCCAATTCAAAATACTTCAATCAAAGCCTATATAAATCGTTCTTACCAACTTACACAATAAGTATAATATTATATATATATACTTAAAAAAGGTTAAGAAATCCACTTGCCTTACATAAAGTCTCGAATCATGTCAATTCCGAAACTTTTCCCTTTCTATGACACTCCAATTTACCAAAATCTATTCAAGTATAGCATCATAATTATATAATAAATCTAACGACACTAAAATTAATTAATTAGGGTGAAAAGAGTAAAACGGTCCAAAAATTTTGTCTCCAAAGAAATACCATCGGAATCTAAAAATTTTTATATCCAAATGTTCCCCAAGTGATAAGGAATTCAATGGCGAAAACCCATTAAAACAGAGCTAATTTGAGAAAGAAATCGCATGTTTAAGTTCTCAAAATACATTAAAAAGGCAACATTAAATCTACAATTTTTACCTCTAGCGAAGAAACAAAATTATTTTCTGAAGCTCCCACGGTGTTCTACTTGGAAAAATATACAATTTAGTCTTTTGAATCGCTCAAATCCGATCAAAATTGAGAGAGAAATCGTTGGTTGAAGTTTGGGGAAAGTTTGCGATCTTCTCTCCTCTTTCTTGGACAAAATCCCCAATATTCGCAGTTCTTTTAAAGTGAAATAACTTGGAAGGACATTGATTGAAAGAATTATCTTTGATTCTTGAATTCTTGACTTAGACTCTTTAGAGTTTTTCGCGAGGAACCATAATTCTTGAATAAGAAGAATCAAGAAATCATTTCTTGGGATTCTTGAATTTGTTTTCTTGAAACCCTAGGTTATGAGCTAAAATTCTATTAGAGCTTCATGAATAGATGAAGAAATTCGAGTTGGGTAGATTGAAATTCATGAAGAATGACTTACCTTGAGGAGGAATCTTGGAAGCTAATCCTAACTTGATGATTTTCTTGATGATTCTTGAGTGTTTATGTTTAGGAGAGAAAAGGAGAGGGTTTTGATCATGAAAACTATTGTTTTATATATTTTGGAGACCAAAAATAGATTCCCAAAGGTTTTAGGATAAAAATACCCTCAAATTATAAAGAAAAAACGTCATTAACTCATCTAGTGAGGGTCCGCGACGCGCTCCGGGCGTGGAATTTCGGACAGCTCTGTACCTCTCCACTAAAATGGTCATTACTTTCTACTCCGAACTTTGATTAATGCGAAATCAAATGTGTTGGAGACCTAATTCAAATATCTTTGATTTGATATGTTATGGGTCATCTATATAGTTATATTTTAGGAGATATTGTCATTTGAAGTTGACCCTTTTATCAACTTATATGAAAATATAGTTACTAGAACTTCTTTGGACTTAGCTTGATGTAAAAGATACGTTATGACTCTAAATCACACCTAATATACATTAAGTACTTCGGAATTGATCCTAGAATGTATATGCAATTTATAAGTCATTGGTTTGCCTAACTTTTATAAATTCATATTTACAACCTCATATCAGCTCCAATTTTATTCGCATACTAAGATATTGACTTTAACATTTACACTCAATTAAGATTCATTAACTAAAATGCTATATCCTACGAAGAATCGCTCAGTATTAGCTTAAACAAAAATTGGGGTGTTACATTATCTCCCCCTTAGGATCATTTGTCCTCGAATGATAAGTAAAGGTGGATATCAAGGCACGAATAAACTCAGAATTCATTTTGACACTCCCTTTAGTCAATCAAATTTTCAACTCCTCATCACTATCAACAATCCCTTTTTAGACTCAAGATTAGACAACCCACTCAAGAAAAATAAATTTAGTTAAGGGTAAGGACATTACCTTCAACATTCTCGTTGTCAGACACGAATAACAATCCAGACTCTTTGCAATACTCAATCAACCAATTCAGACAGTCACAAGTCACCTAGAGTGGACAAATCGATTCCAATCAAGAGTAAAGATACTCTTTAAGGCATTTTCACCATCAAGCATGAATGAAACATTACAATGCAGTCAATTTTAATCATTTGAACACGTTGATAATCAGCATTTCAAACTCAAGAAGGAAGCCATAAACTCTAATGGGGAATGTGACTATCGATACATAATACTCTATTACAATTTTCAAGCTTAGAACCACATCTCGATTGTATTCCGTTTCATGGAACTCTACCCCCTCAACTTAAGCTTATAGCTCTTACTCAAATTCCCATCTAACCATCACCTCCTCTTCCATTCAAGCCTATTTTTAAGCTTCAAGGAGTTATTCCCTAGATGATCATACTCATACAAGGCAAATCCACAATACTCAACTCTAAACTTCCACAAGGACTTTCATTAAAAGATCACTAGTCCTCTTCACTACCTCACTACTCTTCTTCAAAC
>JAOTQR010079132.1:0-10759 GCA_025774065.1 Solanum ossicruentum
TCACCTATGAGACGGTGATGATACTCCGAAGCGATGTCATTACGGCATCCACCCAGTACCATGCCGCGGTGAAAGGGCGTACATCAGTGATTTATGATAGCATCAATTCCTCTTTTGGGACTAAGAAAACATCCGCTCTCATGGTCTAATCCTCTGCTATGTTGTCACGTAGTTAATTAGTACGAGTGGGACTCACTCTTATCCATTTTCGGTGCTCAATGATCCTTCCAAGACTCAACATGCTCATAAACATCAACATCAAAGTTTTCTCATAGTTTAGCCTCTTTTGGACAAAGGCATCATCTCATCTCATCATCTCTCAACACGAGAATATTAGGATCACTCTTTAAAACTCGTGTGTGACCTCCTAAAGGCTCTAATGGCCTCAGACTCCATCAATTTCATCAATATTATCATCAGTACTCACTCAAATCAAGACCCAGACCATATCAATCATGTATATATACATAATCCGGGCTCTAGACATCAACCCTTAGCTTCATTCATGGATTCTTTAGCAATTTTAACATGCATAGTATACATAATAGCTTAATAAATCAGTTGAATAAATAATTAAAGTTATGATGGCTATCTACTTACGAAATTACATGCAGAATAATAGTAGTTTTCAAGATAGCATTCAAGAAAATCGTAACATAAACTCATCACCTATCAATAATCAACTTAATTCAATCATGGGGGTACATGGGAGGAAAATCCCATGTTCTGTGTAGGCTTTACATATCTGGGATGATGATTTTCCAACTTTCCTTCAAGAATTTGGACCTGGACTTTGGAACCTTCCTCTTTCTCTTTTCTCCTTCTCTCAGTTTCTCTTGTTTAAACTTAGAAAAAATGAGTTTTGTGAAACCTTTTCATATGAATTTAGGCTTAGAAATACATTTTGGGTTATTAAAATATGTTGAGAATACCCAAAATATCACTCCCGAATTTAAAAGAGAAAATTTTAAAAATGCTACACTAGTCCGCAATGCCCCAGGCGTGCGGACCAGCGTATTTTTGTGAGTTTCAATTTTCTGTCAAAAATAAAAAAAACCTTTAATTGTGTCTCCACGCCCCCTCCGCATCATGCCAAGGGCGCGGACTGATACTTTTTTGGGAAAATTAGAAAAATTTATTTTTCACTTTGATTGCTCTTAAATTGGGTCAAGTCCATTTTCCTACTTGATTTTCTACGCTGATTGCAAATTTGATCTCGGTTTTCCCGTCGGAGTTTTGGAAGACATATTATGCACATGATTATGTTTCAGGAGCATTTCGGTAATTTTATGGGGTGTTACATTATCTCCCGCTTGGGATCATTCGTCCTTGAATGATGAGTACAGGTAGAATAAAACACGAGTAGACTCAAAATGCAACTCATTCCTCACTTGGGAACTTCAAACTTTCGACTATCTATGACCTATCTATCTCTGTCTTAGACTCGAGAATCAAAATTGAAATTAATACATCAACTCAATGTAAGGAATTTCAATAGTGTTAAGGATAAGAACAATACCTTCAACATTATCATCATTCGGCACAAATAGGTTAGGGTATTTGAGTTTCATCACCTCCTCAACTTCCTACATATCTTCTTCAACAAATTGATTCCTCCATAGAACCTTGACGGAGGCTATCTCTTTGTTCCTCAGCTTACGAACTTGTTAATCAAGGATCTGGACTGGAACTTCTTCATAAGATAGACTATCTTTCACTCCTGTATTCTCAATAGGGATTTCCAAAGAAGGATCTCCCAAACACTTCTTTAGCATTTACACATGAAACACCGGATGAACTCCATCTAACTCGAAAGGCAAGTCCAACACATAAGCGACCTTCCCAATCCTTCTCACAATGTGATATGCTTCGATATAATTTGGACTCAATTTTCCCTTCTTACCAAACCTCATGACACCCTTCATGGAAGACACCTTCAAGTACACCCAATCGTCCACCTCAAACTACAAGTTTTTTCTTCTCATATCCATATAAGACTTCTGACGACTCTGTACTATCTGCAACCTTTCTCTGATGACTTTCACTTTCTCCATGGATTGGTGGACATGATCAGGTCTGATCAATTCAGCTTTACCAACCTCGAACCAGTCAATCGATGATATCCATCTCCTCCCTTATAATGCCTCATAAGGGGTCATCTGAATGCTGGCATGGTAGCTATTGTTGTATGTAAATTCAATCAATGGTAGATGGTCATACCAATTACCTTTAAAGTCAATGACACATGCTCTTAACATATCCTCCAAAGTTTGAATCGTGCACTCTTCCTGTGCATCTGTCTTAGGGTGTAAAGTTGTGCTCAGATGTACTTTTGTACCCAGTCCCTTCTAAAAAGATCTCCAAATTAAGAGGTGAATTGAGCTCCTATATACGAGATGATAGAAAAGGGAACCCCATGCAGCCTCACAAACTCACAATGTACAATCGGCATACTCCTCAACCGTATTAGTTGTCTTGACTGCCAAAAAGTGGGTTGATTTCGTCATCATATCAACAATCACCCATATCGAATCATGTTGCTTTTGGGTTCTTGGTAAGCCAATGATGAAAGCTATGTTGACCGTCTCACACTTCCATTCTGGAATTTCAAAATTCTGAGCTAACCCACATGGTTTCTGATGTTAAACATTGACCTGTTGACAATTGAGACACTTAGAGACAAATTCAACAATGTTCTTTTTTATTCCGTTCCACAAAGAGACTTCCTTCAAGTCGTGCTACATTTTAGTAGAACCAGGATGAATGGAATATCTAGAGCTATGAGCTTCAGCAATGATTTTGTCTCGAACACTATCAACATCTGGCACACACAATCTATCCTAGTATCTCAACACCCCATCTCCCCCTTTGGAGAAAACCATCACTTTCTGCTTGTGAACCACTTCTTTTAATTGGAATAAAATGGGGTCTTGGTCTCGCTTTTCTTTCACTTTTGACACTGAGGATGAAGCAGAACCATGTTGAACATTGACCCCACCTTCATTGTTTTCCTCAAGTTGCACTCTCAATCGAGCCAATGCACTTCCTTAGCCAATTCTCTCTTCCCTTCCTCCACAGGGGCATTGCTATCCATAGACAACCTGCTAAGAGCATCATCAACAATATTAACATTACATGGATGGTAGAGGATGCTCATATCATAGTCCTTGAGCAACTCTAACCATCTCCTTTGCCGCAAGTTGAGCTCCTTCTGACTGAACACGTATTATAAGCTCTTGTGGTCAGTGAACATATCCACATGCACTTTATACAAGTAGTGACACCAGATCTTAAGTGTGAATACCACCGATGCCAACTCAAGGTCATGAGTCGGATATTTCTTCTCATGGATCTTAAGTTGTCTGGAAGCATAAGCTATCACCTTCCCTCTCTACATCAACATACAACCCAGTCCGACTCTTGATGCATCACAACATATCACGAAGTGTCCCGTCCCGTTGGGCAAAGTCAAAACTGGTGTTGTAGTCAATCTAGTCTTCAACTCTTGGAAATTCTTTTCACATTCCTCAGACCACTAAAATTTGGCTTTCTTCTGAGTTAGTTTAGTCAATGGTGCTGACAGAGAAGAGAAACCCTCAACAAATCTGCGGTAGTACCCTGCCAAACCCAAGAAGCTTCTTATTTCTGTCAGAGAAGTCAGTCTAGGCCAATTCTTAACCGCTTCAATCTTCTGAATATCCACCCGAATACCATCTTCCGAAATGACATGGCCTAAGAAAGCCACAAACTTGAGCCAAAACTCACACTTCGAGAATTTGCATATAATTGATGGTCTTTGAGCATTTGTAAAACCACTCTAAGATGATTAGCATGCTCCCCTTCTTCCTTTGAATATACTAGAATATCATCAATAAACATGATGACGAACATATCAAGGTACAATCTGAAGACCTGTTCATCAAATCCATGAAAGCTGCAGGTACATTTGTCATCCCGAAGAACATGGCCAAGAACTCAAAGTAGTCATACCGTGTCCTAAAGGTTATCTTTGGAATATCACTTTTCCTCACCTTCAACTGATGATAATCTGATCTGAGGTCTATCTTGGAGAAATAAGTGGCACCCTGAAGTTGGTCAAAGAGGTCATCTATCCTGGGGAGAGGATACATATTCGTTATTGTGACCTTGTTCAGTTGCTGGTAGTTTATGCACATTCTGAGGGACCCACCTTTCTTACGCACGAATAGGATAGGAGTACCCTAAGGTGAGACACTAGGCCTTATGAAACCTTTCTCTAACAAGTCTTTCAACTGTTCTTTTAGTTCTTTCAACTCTGTGGGAGCCATTCTATAAGGTGGAATTGAAATGGGTTTGTTCTCGGGAAGAACATCAATCCCAAAGTCAATTTCCCTATTAGGAGGGACTCCGGGCAGATCATCAGGAAACTCGTTCATAATCGGGACTGACTCAAGAGAGGAAGATTCAACATCATCGACTTAATTCTTACGAGGTGGTAAATATAACCCTTTTAGATCAACTTTCTGGACCTAAGATAAGAGATAAACTTGCCCTTACATGCAACAAAATTCCTTTTCCACTCTAGAACATGCTCATTAGGAAACTGGAACCTAACAATTTGGGTCCTATAGTCGACAGAAGCATAACAGACATGAAGCCAATCCATGCCAAGTATCACATCAAAATCAACTATCTCTAATTTTACCAAGTTCGCTAAGGTGTCTCTATGATAAATAGACACTACACAATCCTTGTAAAACTCTCTTAGCTAAGATAGACTCACCAGTAGGAGTGGAAACAACAAAAGGTTCAAGTAAACACTCTGGAAGAATCCCAAACTTACTAGCCACATATGGAGTCACAAAAGATAAAGTGGCACTCGGATCAAGCAATGCATAACAATCAAAGGAAAAGACTCGAAGTATACCTGTGACAACATCTGGTGCAGCCTCTGGATCCTGTCAATTACCTATAGCATAAAGGTAATTCATCCTTCCTCCTGTACCCGTAGTATTACTCCTCTGCTGACTTCCAGCTAGGGGTGTTGCAGAAGACTGTGCCCTATTGTTTTCTTCGCCTCGTCTTCTCTTCGAGCACTCATACTGGAAGTGACCCGCCTACCCATATAGGGAATAAGCATCCGTGCCCAGACGACACCTACCCAGATGGAGCTTCCCATAATTGCCACAAGGTGGCTTTCCTTTCGGGCCTTGAGTCACACTGGGGTGAGATTGGGCGCCCTGAGCCTTGAAATTCTGGAATCCCTAAGACTTCTAATCATACTTTTTTGGCTGCACGGGTGCAGTCACTACAAAATGTGTCTGATAAGATGATCTCTTTTGGCAGTAGGACTTGTTGCCCTTATTTTGTCTCTGCTGGCTAGGCTTATGCCCAGCTGATTTTGCTTTTCTATTCATCTTCTCCTCTCTATCTTGCCTCTTACCTTTCTCTGTCTACTGGGCATACACCATAATTCTAGAGATGTCCATATTGGGGATCAACAAGGCTACCTGCGCTTCTTCTGCACATGTCTGCCCAGTCCAGCTACGAACTTCCTCATCCTAGACCTCATATTTGGACCATCTCCAGAGCATACCTGGATAGCTTAATAGACTTAAGACTGTACTCCTTCACTGGCATTCCTCCTTGCTTCAGGTTCACGAACTCATCCACCTTCGCCTCCCTCAACTCTTGAGGAAAGAAGTGGTCAAGGAAGGCAGTCTCAAACTCCTCCCATGCTGCAGGCTCTGAATTCTCACCCCTACTCTCCTCCCACTAATTGTACCATACATTAGCAACATCCTTCAATAAGCAAGATCCGCTCCCTAAATCTCATTAGTATGCATCGCTTTCAAGACCTTGTACATTTCATCAATGAAATTCTAGTGGTCCTCCTCAACCTTAGACTGCATATATGCTGGCGGGTTCATCCTCAAGAGGTCTTTGAGTCGGGTTGCAGCTGAGGGCTCCTATGACCTAGAACGAGGAGCTTGTGAACCCTGACTCTTACCCTAGGAAGCCACCTATTAAGTCAGCATGGTGATGGATCCCCTAAATTCTGCCTCGGTAGTGAGAGCTGGCTGGGCCTGAGCATGGGGTGCCTGTGGGACCTCAACAGTCCTAGCAGGTTATCCCCGTCTCCTAGCCTCTGTCTAAATCGGAGCCTCAAGTTAGGTATTCTCAGTAGCTGGGCCTGCAGCATCTATCTGAGTGGCTAATCTCTTTGGCAGCATTTTCTATAGACGTATAATGCACGAGTTAAAATGGGATTTCCATAAAGTTTAACTTTATCGCACGAATTCAGATCATAGAAAAAGGGTAAAACTTCCTAATGTCCTATAACTTCCTGCTTATGAAGTGTGGTGCACAACACACCCATAAACAAGATTCTAGTAGACAAGGCTTCATAGACTCCCTAGGACACTCCAATTCTGTGCTCTGATACCAAGTTTGTCACGCCACGGGAGGATACTTTAGGTGTAACTAGCACTCGGAGATTATTGCTAGTTCTCAAGCAAACGACCTACTCTCATAGCATTCATTCAATCAATTTATTAGTAGAAGATAACAAGAAATAATGAACCATCAGTGGACTATCAACTCTGCCTATCATAAAGAGTACCAAATAAAAGGGGCAAATCTCAATATAAACAAGGGGAAGGGGGAAAAGAACCCCAAACATCAACCATCATATGTCTATGTCTATAACGCTTCTATAACTACTGTCTAGGAAGGTACCATGAAATGCCATGGCTACCACAATCAAGGAAATAACTCTAAATAGATAAAAGATAAATATATCCTCTGAAAGCAAGGGAGGACTCACCAAGTCTCTGTCTAGGGATCTGTGAACCTCAACGATTAGTCTGCTGAAGTACTCTGTCTATAGAATCTAAGTCATAAAATGATGCAACGCCAAAGGGGCGTTAGTACGTGGAATGTACTATATGTAAAATGGGCTAAAGTAAACTATAATAAATGACATCAGCTCCTCAATCACTGACCTCAACTCAGAGTAAGGAATTAGAACTCTAATATATCACAATCAATCAAGACTCATGCTATCACATCAAAATCAGCATACTATCATCCGGGGGCCTATCTGGGAGTTTCTTGGACCGACACCCTCACCTATGAGACGGTGATGATACTCCGAAGCGATGTCATTACGGCATCCACCCAGCACCATGCTGGGGTGAAAGGGCGTACATCAGTGATTTATGATAGCATCAATTCCTCTTTTGGGACTAAGGAAACATCTGTTCTCACGGTCTAATCCTCTGCTATGTGGTCACGTAGTTAATGAGTACGAGTAGGACTCACTCTTATCCATTTTCGGTGCTCAATGATCCTCCCAAGACTTAACATGCTCATAAACATCAACATCAAAGTTTTCTCATCATTTAGCCTCTTTTGGACAAGGGCATCACCTCATCTCATCATCTCTCAACTCGAGAATATTAGGATCACTCTTTAAAACTCATGTGTGACCTCCTAAAGGCTCTAAGGGACTCTCACTCCATCAATTTCAGCAATATTATCATCAGTACTCACTCAAATCAAGACCCAGACCACATCAATCATGTATATACGTAATCCGGGCTCTAGACATCAACCCCTAGCTTTATTCATGGATTCTTTAGTAATTTTAACATGCATAGTATACATAATAGCTCAATAAATCAGTTGAAAAATAATTAAAGTTATGATGGCCATCAACTTATGAAATTACATGCAAAATAATAGTAGTTTTCAAGATAGCATCCAAGAAAATCGTAACATAAACTCATCACCTTCAATTATCAACTTAATTCAATCATGGGGGCACATGGCAGGACACCCATGTTCTGGGTAGGTTTTACATACCTGCGATGACAATTTTCCAACTTTTCTTCAAGAATTTGGACTTGGACTTTGGAACTTTCCTCTTTCTCTTTTCTCCTTCTCTCAGTTTCTCTCTTTAGACTTAGAAAAAATGGGTTTGTGAAACCCTTTCGTACAAATTTAGTCTTAGAAATACGTTTTGGGGTATTAAAATATGTTGGGAATACCTAAAATACCCTTTTCAAATTTAAAAGAGAAAATTTTTAAAATGGTACACTAGTCCACAACACGCCAGGGGCGTGGATCAGTGTATTTTCGGGAGTTTCAATTTCCCGTCGAAAATAAAAAAAACTTTAGGTGTGTCTCCGCGCCCCTCTGCGTCACGCTAGGGGCGCGGACCGACACTGTTTTGGAAAAAATTAGCGAAATTTATTTTTCATTTCAGTTGCTCTTAAATTGGGTCAAGACCATTTTTCCACTTGATTTTCCGCGCTGATCATAAATTCAGTCTCGAATTTTCCATCGGAGCTTTGGAAGACGTGTTGTGCACACAATTACGTTTTAGGGACATTTTGGTAATTTTTACGGAGTGTTACAGAATTAAATTAAAATAATTAAAAAATAGAATAATTAGTTTAGCTGTCATATTGATTTATAAGAGAAAAGAAAGTGAAGTAATAACAAAATGAATTAATCGTTAATTAAGATTACTCATAATGAAGATGTACATTTAATAAAGCATGTCGAGTTTAATGGAGCTTTTAACTATTAACTCATAACAAAATAAATCAATTGGATTCTTAAAGTTATTCTTTTTAAAAAATAACAAAAAAATTCATAATCTTTTTAAAGAATAATTGAGCACCACATCTTAAAAAGTACATTTAATTTTTTTTTATTATTATATGTCTATTAAAATTTTCTAGAACTTGGATTAACTTTTGTGAAAATTTCACACACTCTTGGTGTAATTTAACAATTATTTTAAGCTTATTTTTTGTTCATGTACAAGATGTCTTTAATTATCCTAGTTATGGTTATTCTGTATAATAAATATAATTTAAAGGGAAATTAAATTTTTTTTAGAAAAGGTTAATATATGAACTTTATTTTAGATGATTAACCACGTATATTGAATTTGGAGGACAAGTGTAATGCAAAATATAGAATATTATAATGAATTAGGTTAAAATGATAGATATATCCTTCATTCCTCATGCTTCACCTTGTTATTAAAAGATGTTTTTAGAATTATTTATTTTTCTTGTTAAGTGCATGAAATTACCCTTTGTTAAAATCCATTTCATCTTTTTATAGAAGATGTCTCTAAAACCATTTGCTCATAATCTATTTCATCTTTTTATAAAAGATGTTTCTGGAACTATTAGTTTTTTTAGTATATTTCTTGATAGATATTTTGTTAATATGAAATATCTAAACATGAAATTACAATATTACCTTTGGTCATCCTCGGTTTGGCTCTTCTATAAAATAAGAAATAACAAAAATATATATACTAGATAAGAAAAAGCCCGTTAATGGACCCAATGTTACGATTTTATTGTACTTGAGTAGAATTTTTATACAACCTTCATTCTTAAATAATTGTGAAGTTCTTGAGCTTGCTTCTTGAGAGTCAATTTGATAATTTTAAAAATAAACTTATATTAAATTAAGTTAATATTTTAATGTTAAAATCTAGTTTTTCACAAGCTATACGGAAAATAACGTAGATTACAATTTTATTCAAATCAATATGATTAAAGAATATATATTAAAGTATTAATCAAAGTACACATTATTTGTCTTTTCAAATTAAGGCTTATATTTTAGAAAGGTAGAAGTAATATATATTATATTCTCATGTTTTTCTAAAAAAATAAAATTAAAATTTGAGTTATAAAATTATCAAAATAATAGTTTTTATATATAAAAATATTTTTAAAATTGCATTGAAAAAGCTAACTTGATTTTAAATAGTGAAGGCTAAAAATAAGATCGATAAAAAATAGAGTAAAAATTGAATAACAACTGGGGTCTACAATACATGAATGAAGTTAATAATGAATAAGTAAATTTATAATTGACAATAGGTTGAAATGATATAAAAAGAATGAGTCCACATGTATTACACTGTTTAAAGCTATTGGTGAAGAAATAACTAATATGTCATAGTTATAATTTTACCCTTGTATGATTACTCTAATTAATATCTTTTATAAAAAGTAAATAAAAAATCTAAAGTTGAAATTACAATAATATCCTTGGTCGTCGTTGGTTTGACTTTTCTATATAATCTTTATAACAACAACATACTCAGTGGAATCCCACAAGTGGGGTCTGGTTCTATATAATTTTTCTATATATAAAAAAAATATAATAGAAATTTATCCTTTTATTAAAAGATGCTTTAGTTTTTTTTTTTTTACTTATCTTTCTAGGTAGGGTTCGGCGTCTTTTTTTTTGGTCATGTATTCGCATTACTTGTTATATTATGTGTTGTTTTACCTTATTTGCATACTGTCTTTAATAATCACTCTTTTCTGTTCCCTTCCCTCCCTATGTCATATCTAGTTCATTCTTACTTACGGGTTTTGAGACGAGGGTTCCCAGGAAATACCTGTCACGACCCCACCCCGGGGCCATGACTCGTGCCGATTAGGCATTTGAGCTAATCTTAACCTACGAAGATCCCAAAGTTAGTTCACCAAATTCTGCCGGAATTTCGGCAGAGTTTCCTCTGTTTTAATGACTAAACCCACCTGCAAGAAAAGCCAGCAGCGACCAGACAGACATATAGATATAATTTATAACATAAGCGAATAAAAGAGCGGGCCTACATGGCCTCCGCTGCAGTCCTGCCGCCTAATAACTTTCATTGTCACACCCCTCCCTGGGGTCGTGACCGGTGTCCGATAGGGACACGTAATCACCTAACAAGTCGATTTCCTTTCTA
>JAOTQR010079133.1:0-10757 GCA_025774065.1 Solanum ossicruentum
ATTTTTAATGCAGGTGAGGTTAGTCAGTAAAACAGAGGAAACTCTGCCGAAATTTCGGTAGATTTCCCAGTGGTTAGTTTGATCTTTAGAGTTAATAGTTGTGTTAGGTGCCTAATCGGCACTAGTCACGGCCCCTGGGTTGGGTCGTGACACTTCCTCTACTTCTCCTACATCGATTGTTTGTGCTTGGTTCAGATTTATATGGGGAGGTGGGGATTCTGACCCGAAGCCATACCTGGGATGTTGTCGCCCTACTATTTGGTACAACTTGGACATGATTGTCTCCTAAATTCTCTTGGTCTAGATTCGGGAAAGGTTGTACATTCATGTGCAGGTCTGTTACATTCCAGAAGTTCAGATCCTCTCTTGGAACTTGTTGTTTGGTGAAGAAGGGAGGAATTGCCAGATTTTCTTGAGTTTCGGTCGGGTTCAGAGGGTTGAACAGAGGAAGTTTCCAGGTAGGAAAGTGATAAAAAGGGAACCTGAGGTAGAGGGAGTGAGAGAGGTGGTTGTAGTATCGCTGAAATCCATAAGTAGTAATTGTAGTTGTCCATGTCCAGGCGCATTCCTTTCGACATAACCTATGCTAGGAAGGTTTGATTTTGTACTATTATCAATATTTCCCACTCTTCTATTTCCATGTTGAAGGAAAACGCACGGTCCAACATATTGATCTCCGCCCAGGAGTGGGGACTGAGGTTTGGTGGTGGTGCCAGCGTGGCATAGAGGGTGTTGTCCCCTATAGTCACCGGGAACACTTGGATCGGAGGAGTAGTGTATTGGGGGTTTACGTTTAGTGGAGAGTTCAGAGGACAGTGGGAGAGGAGAGGTCTGTTCCAACGTGAGAAGTGAGATGCCCTTGCATTTATTATCCTCTGGTTTGCAGAAAAGGGGACTCCTGGCATTTTGTGTAGGTACGGGTAAGGAATGTAAATGGATAGAATGGGAATAACAATAACTTTTTGAGAGGAAATATCTATTCAAGTATTGGTTGTGCAGTCAGCTGATATAATTATACTTTTTAAGTGTGATTTGCTAGTTGTAGTATTGGTACACTGACGTGGGATGAAAATCTCTATGGATTTTGATTGGTTGACATTTGGACTGTGCAGCAATGTTGTACTAGTACTAGGTCCATGTAGGTGAAGCTTAGTAGGGGTATTTTGGGAAGGATGACTTTATTGGTGTACATGGACTATATCCACATCGCTGGATTTCATATGATTACTTTCCTGATGACAGTTAGTAGCTTGTACGCTAGGGGATGCGTTTGGGTAGTGTGGCATCGTTGTTGTCGTACACTTTGATGCGTCATTGGTTGACGTGGACAGGCCATAATAAGTTTTAGTTTCAGTGAGTGGCATGTTCGAGTTTCCATCCTGGAATTTGTTTTGTTGTCATTTTTTATTTTTAATGACGTCCTGATTAATGACGTCAACCATGGCGTCACCCAACACTTCAGTTTGCATTACTATTTTCCAGAGTGGATATGGTTAGTCTGGCGATGAGCCTCCACTTTGGTGGTGTCTCCGAAGATATCTAAATGTTTGAGTGTCAAGATACTTACCTGTCTCCGCGCTAAAGATTTTGACATTGATACATGGTTCATCAAGTTGATTTTATGCTGATCGCCCATTCTGTGCGTTCCTCCATTTTGAAAACTTGACTATTTTCCATTTGTCCTCTTCCTGCTAGATTGGAACTTGAATCGTCCTTTCAAACTTGGATGTAAGATTTTGGCTATCGTCTCCTCTGATTGTTGGTTTCCCCACCTCCATAGTTTCCTATGCTTGATTTCACACGATACAACTATGAATTGTGTGGCCAAGTACCCAACACAATGAGCATAAATGTCTTCTCTCGCATACACGATGCGCTGCTTATGCTTCCCGATGGTGGTTTGCTTCATGACTGGAATCCCTAATGGAATTTCCACACAGATACAGGCATATCGGCCCCTTAATGCGCTGAGGTGCAGATGTCTATTTTGAGCAATTTACCTAATTTCCCCCACTTTTGCTAGGATTAGATGATCGTAGAACTCCGTTGGTACTGTGGCAGCCGTATCCACATGGCAGAACTTGATTCCTTGGCTTCCGATGCAACAAAATATGGATGCCAACCTTTTACTTATAGAATAAACTCATCGATGAACCAGGGACCTTGTTGTAATGTTTTTTGGGAACTTTCTTCCTTAAGCAGGGACCTTGTTGTAACAAAAACCCATTGTTTATAAGTACATATAAAATAAACAATTACGTTCTGTATACACTATAACTTCTTAAAGGAGTTTGGATAAATACCTTTCTACCTTCTAAATCTATCCCTTCTTGGACTCTCTTGTATCATGGACGAGTGTTTGTGTACGAAATACTGATTAAGAAGACAAGAAAGAATAGTGAGGCAAGTTGAATCCAAATCACATATTGCTAAAGAAAATGGCAATTAGGGGCAACAAATGGGTGAACCACATTGAATGATGCCTCATTAAAAATGAGTCATGAAAATAAAGAAAGTATTCGACTTTATCCATATTTGATATGAATAAAAATGAATATATTCTCCATTGCTTCTTATATAAAGAAATAAGGACTCTTTTGGTAGGAAAGATAAGGAATAACTAGTATGAAAAATATTTTTAGGATGAGCTTATCCCATGTTTATTTAGGATAAAAATCATAGAATAACTTATACTATACCATAGTGTTATATTTATTTCACAATATGAAGGAGTCCTAGGATAATTTATTCTCAACTAAACGAGTCTTAATTATTGAATAACTTATACTGTACTTCTAGGAGAAAGGGTAGACTTGCAAACATGAGGTACAGAGCTGGAGCTTCGGAACTTCATATTATAAAACATCTACTCAATTTCTGGTCCTCATAGAGTAAGTTCATATTTTTTTTGGTCCCAAATCTCAATATCGAAAGAAATAGATTATACTCTTTAACTATGCTTCATCGTTTCTAATTTAATTGTTAAGAGCTTGTATTATTTTCCCCTTAGCTTAGCATTTTTCTTGCTCACATTCGACCCAATACATGATCAAATTATGTTTGCTGTAGATAATTTCATTACAGAGCATTCATTGTAATTTTTGGATGCAAAACCTCTTGTGATAGATCCTTTTTTTTTTAAAAAAAAAAATGACCTTCAAAGGATACATTCTGCTATCCTAAGAACTATTCTTCATTTTCTTTTTCTTAGATGAGTAGTATTCTATTCAGCCTTTAGATGGCTTTAAAACTTCTTTGTTCACTTATTTATATTTTGTGCGGGCTAAAGTAAATAAGTTGAAAATTCAACTCTCTTGAAACTTAGTGGAGATAAAACAAACAATAAGCTGGAGAAAGCTGATAATATACTGAACTAATACTTATTTTTCTTAAACTGTATGTATCTCTTTTTTCAACAATTGCCACTCACTAACACAAATACTGGGTACGTTGTTAAATTATTTTTGGACGTCCATACCTAAAGATAATATTAGGATAATCATATGTTTTTATTCAATGTGCTTTCAGTAGTTCTACCTTTTTATTTAAGTATTGTTCTAATGAATTGTCACCTTCGCTTGTCAAACAACAAATGCAAAAGTTGTGTATGAACTATGGTGTCTTTTATTGAAGATAATATGATTATGTTAAGTACATGGTTTTTAAATGTTTTGTAAGGACCTAAAATTTTCAAGCTTATGTATGTCGTATAAGGATGTCATGGGCCCCTATAACAAGCCAAGTTCAAAAGGATTTCCGTTGACTAAGTTCGACACAAGATCCGGTGGAAGGGTCAAATTTAAGCAAGCATAACTTTTCACACATTCTTAATTGGATGGGCCATGATATATGAAATTAAATCCCTTTGAGTTATCTTTCCAATGCACTTGGTTTTGCCTCATTTCAAGTTCGGATGAAGGAGTTATGACCATCTTCGTGACACCCTCCCGTGCAATGAAGTCCCATTGGCACCTATACGGCCAGTGGTGGCTTGTACAGGTCGTGAGAGGATGTGGGGCTGGGAAACCCATTTTTTGCCTAAGTCATGGACCATGAACAGTGGCATGGGTCGTGTGGCTTGCCACTGGCCGTGGGGTGAGGTGTGAAGGTGAGCAAGAGGTCTAAAGTGGGTGTTTGAGGGAGTTCTTTTGCCAAGTGTTGAGCCACGCCCCCTCACCATGACCCATGGCATGGTGCACGACTTGTTGTCCTTGGCATTGAGCCTAGTCAATACATCCCTGCACCAAGTATGGTGCCAAGAGCCCTCCACATGGGTCGTGAAGCTCCACACGACCTATGGAGGCCTCCGTGGTCATGATGAGACGTCTTTTTTTCAATCGATTTTTAACTTCAATTTTTAGACTAAGTACCTTGTCACGGGCACTCCACACGACCCGTGGAGAGCTACAAGAGCCATGGGACCATCTGTGGGGCAACACTTTGCCAAATTTTCCATCCATCCTTTTTGACTTCATAAGCTATCTTAACCTTCCTAAAAGACCTAAACAATGTTCCAAAGGATAAAACTCACTACTCTCATCTAAGTCAGACTTCCAGATCCTCTCAAGAGCCTCCATTAAGCTCCAATTCAATTCCAAGGAAATCCAAGAACAAGTTTGGATTCCAAGACCCACTTCCAAGCTTCCATTCTTCCCAAACGCAATTCCAAGGAAGTCAAGGTCAAAGGTATGTGGGTTGATCCTTGATTCCTTCCAATCAAGGAGACCCAAAAATATTTTCAAGAAAACTTACATGGATTTTGCTTACTTTAACTTGGGGTTTTGAATATTATGTTTCCGGAAACAGTCGCTCTATGTTTTTAAACATAGGGGTTAGGCACTGGGGTAATGCTGTTGTTGTTGAATATTATGATTCCTAAAATTCCATTGATGCATGGGTACTTTTTATTTGATGATTTTAATGTGATTTAAACCATTATATGAGGGTATACTTTAGGGTTTATGAAATTATAAGTATGCATGTCCCCTTTAAGAATTATTTAGGCATGGGTGATTACACTATGGATTTAAATATGGATTTAATTATGATATCACTTCAATTTCATATTATAGAGTTGACTTTACATTTAGTCTTAATTACCCATTTCATTCTCTCATTGTTCATAGCATATGCATTTATGTACATGGATTATTTTTAGAAATAATGTTATGGGTTAAGCCCAATTTTGTTTTATGGTATGATTTTGATAAAATATTGGTTATGACAATATTGTGATCACATATATGTCTTTGATTTTGGCTCTTTGAGTATTTTGGGTACTTGCACCATTTTGTATATGAATGACCTATTCCTATGCATAAGTATATAGACTATGAAATTATTTTTTGGCCTGTAAGCCTAAGAATGCATTGAGATGGTTTCAGAAATGATTTACGTTGTTTGAAAGTATGTATATATATGTATATGCATATTTATTCTTTTGGAATGACAAATTAGCATTGATGGTTTGGGGGCGTTAGGGATATCCCCAAGGGCCCTCTCCCTTTCCCTGAACTATGTGCCTAGCATAGGTTTCCGATCCGAAGAGGGAGTTGTCCCTTAAGGAGAAGGAATGATTTGATTTGTGATTTGTCAAAATCCTATCCGAAGAGGGAGTTGTCCCATAAGGAAGGTTACTTCATAATGATGAGGGAATTATCCCATAAGATGAAGTATGGTCTACCCTTGGCAAGTAGATCACCTCTTTATCGATGAGGGGATTTCATTCGGGATTCCAAGTAATAGCACGCTTGGTCTTACTTATATCAGTTGAGGTCACATCCCCAATATATATAAGTGCATCATTTGCTTTTCATGCATCATGAATTTCATAGCATCTTGTATATTACATTCTTCGATATTCAACTCTTTCTATATTATGTGCCTTGTCATCTAACGTTGATATGCAGGTTTTAGTAAGTTACATGCATTGCATCCCACATACTTAGTACATTCAAACATACTAACGCATACTCTATGCCTAGATGATGTTACCATGTAGGAACCAGAGCCCCTATTGATTCTTCTTGTGGCTAGACGAATTGTTCAAGTTAGCTTTTGGTGAGTCCTGATGTCCGGGGACAATATCTATCTTCTTTCATGGTTATGTTCAGACTACATCTTGTATATTTTGGAATACTTATGACTTTGAGGGTGATCCCAGTTGTTTGTCTTGGTCCCCGCTAAGTTTTATGTCTAGAGGTGTTGTTGGACAATTTATGTATTATGCTTGAGCTTTAACTCATTTATTGTATTCAAGTGTTTAACTATTTAACTTAGACCCGATTCCCCTTGTTTATGCTTATCTCTTATTGTCATTTTAATTGCTTTCGTGACCAAGGATGTGTAATGATATGCTATGAGGCTTATTTGGGGTTCCTTCTGGTCCCTTATTCGCTGATCACGTCTAGGCCCTAGGTCTGGGGCATGACAAGCTTTGATGATTAACAAACTAAGTCAAGGACTAGGTAGACCATTGAACTGATTTGCTAAAGCTGAACGTGGGATATAGCTAGTAAAGCTATTGTGGTTGGTGAAATGTCTATCAGAAGTGTACTAAAGGACCAGTGGTCCATGCACTATACTGACAACAGTATAAAATGATCTTGTCCAAGGAATAAACTCAAGTTTTCAAGCATAATTTACATTAAATATTCTTGTGCTGAAAAGTTTTTCCTTGGCTCCCTGTGCAAAAAGTTATAGCTGCTGCAGAAGAGGGACCTGATAGAAGGCTTCTATAGTTCTCTAGTTTGATAGTAGTTATGTTGGGCTCTAAAGTGTAAGATCACACCTAAGCTATAAAGGTACATAATCAGTGTTGGTCACTATTATTTTGAGAATTTTATATATTGTGTAACTAAGGCTTAGTTGTGTTTTAGTTTAACTTCATAAGGGTTTAGAGTTTAGACTAAGGTAGGTTTTTATTGGTCATTGCTTGTGCTTAGAGTACAAGTTGTTGCGTGTGTGTTGTATTTCTTTACTTTGCTCATTATTGGATTTGGTTTTAGGAAATCTTGTGGTGATAGGTCGTGGTTGTTCGTTCCTTGAGGTAGGAGTTTTTCAACATAAAATCCTTGCGTATTTGTTTCCTTCTATTTACTCTCTTCCAGATTTTACTTATAGTGTTTCGAGGGACCAGATCCCTTATAAGGCTATCAACGTATTAACTAATCAAGTGGTATCCGAGTAGGGATCTCTATCAGGGTCGCACCTTGAGATTTTCTATGAATATAACTGCTCCACTTGACTTGGAAGAAGGACAATTATCTACAAGGCCACCTAGATTTAATGGAAAGTTCTATGGATGGTGGAAAGGTTGCATGCATGACTTTTTAATGGCAGATGATAGTGAACTATGGGATATCATTTTTGATGGACTATATATTCCTATGACAGAAGTAAAAGAGGGTGAAACAACCAAGCAGTTTCCCAAAATGAGGCAACAATTCAATGAGGCTGATAGGAAGAAAATAGAGAAAAACTACAAGCTAAAAAGTTGATTGTGTGTGGGATAAAAGCTGAGGAGTATGAACGAAACTCAGCTTATGAATCTGCTAAAGAGATTTGGGAATGTCCGAAGAATGATCATGAAGGAACTGAATAAGTAAAGGATTTGACTTCTCAGTATGAGGACTTTATTATGCATGAAGGAGAAACCTTACAGGACATGGAGATCAGGTTCTCAGCTATAACTAACGAGCTGAAGTGCTTGGGGGAACCTATAAGTCAAAGCAAACAAGTGAGAAAGATTCTTAGAGTGCTTCCCAAGTCATGGGAGAGCACAGTTGATGCTATCACTGAATCAAAGGACTTGAAAACATTGAAAACGGATGTTCTCATTAGCATACTTCGTACTCATGAGTTGAATAAGAAGCATGATACAACTAAGAGAGAAGGGAAGAAAGACAAAACATTGGCACTAAAGACTGCTCAAAGTGATGAAGAGATTAATGGTGTGGATATGGCATATCTCACCAAGAGATTCAAGAAATTTGTCAGAAAAAAATCATGACATGGCAAAGAAGGGAAATGTGGGTCGATCACAAGGAAATGTTGATTTGTGTCACAGTTATGGAAAACCACAACACTTCATTAGAGAGTGTCCTCATGAAAAGGGTGATCACAAAGATGGTCAAAGATAGAAGAATGACCAAGTATCAGATAAATTCAAAAGAAAGGTAGTTGCTGACAAGATTGTGATAAAAGCTCTGGGAGTCTAGGGAGATTCCTCAAGTGGTTCTGATGATGAAGAGCAACCCGAGAATTCATCTATGTTGTTCATAAAGCTATGATGATGAAGTGTATGATGGCCTGTTTGCTTTTATGGCCCAGTCAGATGATGAAGAAGAAGATGAGGAACAAGTAACTTTGCTAGACTTAAAAAATAATTTATATCTTTATTCTACTAGAAAGCTAAAAAAAGTTAGCATGTGTCCTCATAGACTTAATCTATAAATTAACTGCTGAAAATGACTAGTTAAACAATAGTGTGCATGGGTCACTTGATGAAAAAATTGTCTTAACTACTTAAATGTCAGATCTAGAAGTTAAAGTGGTAGTTCTTTAAATAGAAAAAGATGAAGTCTTGAAGTTGATAGAGTCTGATGGTCAGTCTGATGCTAAGTTAAAGAGAAAAATTAGTGACAATAAGCTTGCATTGGAGGATAAAATAAAGGAGGCTGAATTAAAGTTAAATTTACCCTTAGAAAGAATTGTTGTGATGGAAAGGGACCTAACAAAGGTTAAGGAGGACCTGAACAAATCCATGAAGTAGATTGCATCTTCCAAACTTCTGGGTGATTTCTCTAGTAGTTGGGGTCCTGAAAAGAGATGTCTAAATTATGTCAATAAAATTGACCCCCCCATAATCCCCACAGCAAACATGTTTCTGTTGTTGATAATCTTTTGTGTTCGCATTATGGGAGAAAGGGTCATCTTAAAGACAGCTGTGATGTTCTTAAGGGAACTCTGAACAAACAACAATTTTTAATCAGAAAAGAAAAAGGTGAAAGAAGGACCAAGTCCTAAGCTTAAACTGAGGAACAGACCTTTACCCAGCTGGACCAAGAAGTTTGTAATCAGGCCTCTATCTCATTATTGGGAGCTCAGATTAAAATGGGTTTCCAAGACTAATATGTGAGCACTTACAGGAAAAGTCAGGAGGAAGCAGTCAGTGCTGGTATATATGCAGTGGATGCTCAAAGCACATGAATGGAAGGACTAAAAACTTTCTCACATCGAATGAGTTTGAAGGAGGCAGTGTTTCTTTTGGAGGTGGTCAGAAAGGCCACATCATGGGCATAGGAAAGATTGGCATGTGTTTGAGAAGGCTATTGAAGATATGTAGTATGTTGAAGGATTAAAGTACAGTCTTCTTAGTGTATCTCAAATCTGTGACAAAGGAAACGAAGTCAAGTTTCTATCAGACAAGTCCACAGCTACAAACCTGTCCACTGAAGAAGTGGTACTGACAGCAAAAAGGTGCAGAAACATGTATGTGACAAATCTTAGAACAACTAAGGAGGAAAATATGATATGTCTAAAATCTCAAGATGATTCATGTGACTTGTGGAATACGAGACTGGGTTGTGTCGCCTTTCTTTGCTGAACAAGCTGGTATCCAAGGACCTGGTTGATAGTTTGCCAAAGATGAACTTCAACAATTCCAAAGTGGTGTGTTGCATGTGCTCAAGGAAAGTAGACAAAAGGCTCATTCAAACCCAAACATGAAATAAGTACCACTAGACCTATTGAGCTTATTCATACTACTCTTTGTGGTCCTGTGAAGGTTCAAAGTAGGGGTGGAAAAAGATACATTTTGGTAGTGATTGATGATTACTTAAGATATACTTTAGTGAAATTCCTGAGATACAAGGATGAAGTTGCTGAGTTACTGATCAACTGCATTAAACAAATTCAGAATCAGTTTAGAAGAAACATTGTTGGGATCAGGTCTAACCATGGCTCTGAATTTGAAAATTCAACACTTGATGGTTTTTGTGCAAAGCATGGAATCCACCATAATTTTTCAGCTCCTATAACTCCTCAACAAAATGGAGTTGTGGAAAGGGAAAATAAAACTCTGGTGGAGATAGGAATGACCATGTTGATTAACTCTAGATTAGCAAAGAACTTTTGGGCTGAGGCTGTCAATATAGCCTGTTATGTTACATACATGTGTCTGATAAGGTCTATCAAGAATAAGACTCTTTATGAACTCTTGTTTGGAAGGAAACCTAGCACCAATCACCTGAGGGCCTTTGGTTGTAAATGCTTTGTACTTAAAAATGGCAAGGAGGAAGTTGGAAAATTCGACTCTAAAAGTGATAAGGGTGTTTTGTTGGTTACTCTACAAACAGTTAGTCTTATAGAGTATTCAATGAAAAAACCCTTTGCATTGAAGAAAGTGTCCATGTCATCTTTGATGAGTTAGGTGAAATAAAGAGTATCAGTGATAGAGAAGACTTAGACTTGGATGAGATACTCCAACTTCAAAAGGAAATCCAAATAAATGATCCTTCAACTGATGATGCTGCACAAACTGAGGACAGGACAAATCATTATGATGAAAATGGAGAATCTTTAGAAGGACCAGGAACTTATACCAGGGACTCAGAGGTAGATGATGCTGATCATATGATGAGCCTGACAACAACAACATACCCCAGTGCCTCAAAAGGGTCCCGCTCATTGCGAGGTGAGGGGGGGTCGGATGTACGCAGCCTAACCCCTATGTTTAAAAACATAAAGCGGCTGTT
>JAOTQR010079134.1:0-10756 GCA_025774065.1 Solanum ossicruentum
TATATTCACCGGTTGGTGTAGACACCTCAAATGGTTTATTCAATAATTTAGGTGTTCTCTTAAGCTTCCCAGCAACTGGTAGGGTAATGCATTATATTGTAGAGCTAGGGTAAATCAATGCATATACATTATGAGAGAAGATGGACAATGTACCTGTGACCACTTCAGGTGAAGCTTCTAAACTCTGCCGACTCCCCAAAGAATAAGTGCGATTCTGGACCCCACTAGAGCTAGCTGCCCCTCTAATACCTGTACCATGATTCATAAGTACTTGTTGACCCTTCCTAATAGAGGAAATGATGAGGATGATGCGACAGCTTACCTAGTGGGTTGTGCTATCTCACTTGTATGCCTCTTCGTGCAATCTCTCATCATGTGCCATGGTGCACCACACCAATATCAACCATCTATCCCAACATGACATATACTTGGATGATTTCTTCCACACTGTTTACAAGGCTGCCTAGGAGTCATTGACTGGCCTACTGATTCTCTTGTTGTTCGTGAACCTTGTCCCTCACCTCATTGACCAAACTGATTACTTCTAGACCATTGAAGTTGTGGTAGGGCACTAGCTGCAGAATAGGTAAATGATGGCCTAGGCGGTCTATTAGAAAACCGAGGCCTAAACTCATGTTGGGATGGTGTAAACTGCCCTGAAGATCTTGTCCTCTTAGATTGCGCCCTTTCTAACTCCTGTGTTCTCCTTCTCTGCCTCTGGTCCTCCAGTTTCTGTACAAAAGCATGCATCCTTGGTATGTCCATGTCTTTATTCAAGGAAGCAATAGTACAGTCTCTGACCCAATACGTATCCAATCTATCCACATACCAATGAACTCTATCTGCCATAGTAGCAACTACATTAAGAGTATACCTTAAATTGGAGGATAAACTCCCACACACTCATATTCCTTTATTGGAGATTCAAGAACTGATCTTTATGGGCCTCTTAGAAATCTAATAGCAAGTAATAGTCAAGAAAGGCCTCTTTGAACTCCTTCCAAGTGGTTGGGCGTGCATCTATATATTTGGATTGCTTCCAAGCTTCATACTAGAATATAGCCACACCTTTCAACCTATATGCTGCTAACTCAGCAACTTCTGTACCACTGACATGTATAACATCAAAAGTGTGGTGAATCTGATCAATGAAGTCTTGGGGATCTCCATTAGGAACAGACCCGGTGAAGGTTAGAGGGTCCAAGTTAAGGAAGTCCCCTATCCTCATGCCAGCTACCCTATTTGTACCACCTGCACCCATACCAAGACCTTCCTATCTTTGGCCAAAAACTATACAAATCAGTAGTTGAACCGCATTTCTCAAATCCTGAACTGTGGCATCAATAGGTGATTCTGGGGGAATTTCACTATTTCCTGGTATATCAGGAGCTGAAGGGGTTAAAGATGTTAGTGACAGGAAGTCATCTTGAGTCTTATTTCATTTTCTCATATGACTAAGTGAACCAACCCCCACTTCTACTGCTTTTCCTTTACCTTTGTTCTTCCTGGTTTCTGGCAGACTTGCTAGTTGTACAAAACAATTTAGGAGTTAGACATAATTCACCTAGCTCTATGGCATGATCTAAAGAATAGAAGGAAAGTAACAACTCCTAAATGCCACGTAGCCTCCTGCTTATAAATGTGGTACGCAACAAATCGATAAACAAGACTCTACATTGACACGGCTTTGTAGACTCCCTAGGATAACCCGCTCTGATACCACTTCTGTCACACCCCAAAGTCCCAATAGGGTAGACTACCACCCGTTGCCGATAAGGCTCGGGAGAACCAACCTATATCTATGCGCTTTGTATACATATTATAACGAATTTCTATGTTTAGCATGCTTCTAGGAAAATAAACTGTAATAACAAGCTAAAAGGAGATGCGTATAGCTAGGCCGTTGGGGCCACGGTGTCTAAAGTACGAGACATGGCCACACTTTAATTTACATAGTCTATAAAGAGTCTATTCAAGAGAAAGTATCTGCTAGTGTTTAGGACTGGCCCCGTCTGAATTAACTATATAATGCAAACATATAAGCTCTAAACACACACAAAGCTCCGGAACAACCTAGAGCTTGGTCACAACAGCTGAATGTCCTGTAATCTACTAGGGAGATCTACTAGCACCTGTGCCTACAGCATGAAATGCAGGTCCCCCGTAAGGGATGTCAGTACGTGATAATGTACTGAGTATATAAGGCAGAAAATATTGTATATGAAATACAACTCAAATGGAACTATACACTGGTATAGGATAAGAGACCACCTTTAGTTATACTTTGGGATCGAGTACTTTATGTTCTTTATATTGCTTTACCTTTAGTATATAATCTGTGCCCATTATGTACTATAAACGACCAGCTAATCAGTGGTATAATTGTATCGGGATCGTCCCTAGCTAGGTTCTTCCTTAATCCCTCGGGCTACCACCCGTAATAAGAATTTTCCCTAGCTAGGTGATTCTTCCACCCCTCGGGATTTCAGGATCATCCCTGGCTAGGTTCTTCCTTAACCCCTCGGGCTACCACCCGTGATAAGATCATCCCTGGCTAGGTGATTCTTCCACCCCTCGGGCTACCACCCATCAATAAACAATATGCTTTATCTTTCAATTGTCTTTGAGATGATTCTTTTAGTGGTCATAATATTAGAGAATTAGGGTTGTATATACAATATATGACATGTAGATAACCATCAAAGGCAATATGGCAATGGAGAGAGTATGTTACACTGATAATGCAATGCGTATGAAAAGAAATAACTCGTGAACATTACTTAGCAACAAGAGTTCATGTAATTTGGTATCCAAGTATGGATGTAGATTCGGAGGTGATTATGTATGGAATCATATGAACATGTAACACAAATGGATACATAATTAATTGTTGTGTTGGAGTTGGTAAATACCTTTACGTACCAAGGAGAAATCTATGTTTCATGCCAAATGATACAAAATCAAATAGCCTTACATACCTCGTTGTATTACCTCGTTACTACCTTGGAGTGGCTGTGGTTTCCCTCAAATATTTATCTACAGCATGTTAAGCAATAAGACTAGTATTACCAGCAACACAACACTTCTAGGCAGTCCAATATCATTAAAATGATCACCCAGACAGCAAGCTTTCAATTAATGATGCAAAGGCATTTCTTCAACCTTTCACTTATAAATGTATTTATAACAACCATTATTATGCACATGTCTTGTATATCTTATTTTCATACTCTTAACAGTCCTAAAATAGCCCACAAAACACAACACAAAACAATTCTCCACAACATACAAACAAACGGCATAACGTTACATCCTTTCACCACACTTCGACGTCAACAACCCCAAACTTGTTTTAACTTTACTAAAATTATATCCAAAAATTTTACATATAAAACCAGTCTTAAACTAGTCCAAAATTAGTCCCAAAATAGGTGAAAGTCTTGGAATAAAGCATTACAATTTTTAGCTGCCAAGTTTCTTTTAAGGGTGAAATTACGACGTTGTACAATAACTCATCATTGTGGACAGTAAGAGTGGTGTAGAAGCTTAATTACATGACTAACAACCTATATATTTTTAGAACATAAGTCTTACTTCATAATTCATCCAACCAATTAAGAGAAAATCCTCTTGAACAACAAGAAACGTTCACAACAATACTTAGGACACATGATGTCTAGAATTTGCAGCATAACTTAATAGCATATACTTCTTGTTTTTCATTAAGAAACCATACTAGCAATATCTATAAATTAAACCATGTTAAAAACATCAAATCCTCTTCATAATACTGCCCACAGACCATATAGAAGTCACTAAAGTAAAAGACAAGCGTGCAACAACTTTTGTGGACACATACTTTCTAGAATTTCCAACAGATTTTCAGCATAACATACTATCATATACTTCTTGTTTATGAAGAAATCATACTTAATACACAACTTCAATTGCTTAACATTTCCTTATAGCTTTTGTATTCCCTTCAAAATCCTTGGAGAATTGTGTTTGCAGCTTAGTGAAGTGAATTAGAGAGAAGTCAAAAAACTTTAAGAAAGCTGAAACATTATTTCCTAGTGGAATGAATTAGTGCTGCACAAGATCCATTTTTAAAGATTAATTCTGCCAACTTTGTCTTCCACTTGAGATCTAATAATGACACCCATTAATAATCTATTAATTTAGCATTTTATCCTCCAAAATTCGGCTTAATTGGGTCTCAAATATTATGGACCTTAGCTACCAATTTCCAGCTTTGTTCTTAGTTGGTTTTGGGTCCAAATTGCGAAGTTGTTTGTAGTGTACTTAGGAAGTTTTTAATGTTCTTGTTGGACTAAAAATAAGGTCCATTTATGATACTAAAACACAGAACAAAGTCACACCCTTAACACGAAATTTATTCATAATCAAACTTGAACAAACTCGATGTCAAACCTTGTCTCCATTTAGCTATCAATTTTAAGCTAAGAAAGTAGTGACTCACCTACTGAATACTTAATTCGTTAATTAATTTAGGGATGATATATCCTCAATTTAGCACCAACACATATATACCCTCGACCCTCTTAAGTATTTAGACTCACATATGGCCCATTAACACTAGATTCAAGCACTTTCAAGAATTGACGCTAATTTAGCCAAACCATAACATGAATCATTTACATAGAATTATTGCATGTAAAATGTGGGTTGTTACAAGGGTGCGTGTTGATGTGTTTACCCATCATAAGAGTCTCTAATATATTTTCACTCAGAAAGATCTCAACTTGAGAAAAAAAGGTAATTAGAGCTTCTTAAGGATTATGATATGAATGTACATTATCATCCCAGTAATGCTAATATTTTTGTGGATGCTTATAGTAGTGTGTCTATGGGTAGCTTAGCTCATGCTGATAGTGGAGACAAAGGATGTGGCTAGGGAGGTCCATCGGTTGGCTAGATTGGGGGTTAGGTTGGAAGAGGTTGATAATGGTGGCATTGTGGTTGTTGCTGGTTCGAAATCTTCCTTGTTTGATGAGGTAAAAGCAAAGCAAGATCTTGATCCTTCCTTGTTAGAATTGAAGGCTTGGTGAATGAGGGCAAGGTGGAGGTTTTCTCCCAAGGGGGAGATGCTTCCCTTAGATACCAACGCAGGTTGTGTGTTCATTGTGTTAATGATTTGAGAAAGAAGATTCTTGATGAGGCTTATAATTCTTCATATTCTATTCACCCCAGTTCTACTAAGATGTATAAGGATTTGATGGATGTGTTTTGGTGGGGATGTATGAAGAAAGACATTGCCCAATTTGTATATTGTTGTCATAGTTTCCAACAAGTCAAAACCGAACACCAAAGGTCGGGTAGCCTAAACCAAGACATAGAGATTCCTACTTGAAAGTGGAAGGAAACTAACATAGATTTTGTGGTTGCGTTACATAAGACTAGGAAGGGTTTTGATTCTATTAGGGTTGTGGTTGATAGGATGACCAAGTTGGCTCATTTCCTACTAGATAAGACTACTTATGGGGTCGTAGACTATGCTAAATTATACATTCATGAGTTGGTGAGATTCCATTGGGTTCCCTTGTCTATCATATTGGATTGTGGTTCTCAATTCACTTCACACTTTTGGAGGTCCTTCCAAAAGGTTCTTGGGACCAAGGTAAAGCTTAGTACAAAATTTCACCCTCAAATAGATGGCCAAGCTGAAAGAAATATCCTAACTCTTGAAGATATGCATAAGGCTTTTATTTTGGAGTTTAAGGGTAGTTGGGATAATCATCTTCCATTGATTGAGTTTGTTTAAAACAATAGCTACCATTCTAGTATTGGTGTGGCTCCTTTTGACACCCTTTGTGGTAGATATTATAGATCACCAATTGGGTGGTTTAAAGTAGGAGAAATGGCTTTGTTGGGTCCGGATCAAGTTATGAAGGCTATGGAGAAGGTAAGGTTGATTAGAGAAAGGTTGAAAATAGTCAAAAGTCTTCAAAAGTCCTAAGTTAATGTAAGGAGAAGAGAGCTTGAATATAGAGTTGTTGATTGGGTCTAGTTGAAGGTTTCACCCACGAACGGTGTGGTTCATTTTGGTAAGAAGGGTAAATTAAGTCCAAGATTTGTGGGTCCTTATAGATTGTTGAGGAGGATTGGTAAGGTGGACTATGAGCTGGAGTTGCCTAGTGAAATGGATTTGGTTCATCCGGTTTTTCGTGCGTCTATGTTGACGAAGTGTGTGGGTGATCTGAATGTTATTGTCCCATTGGATGTTGTAGGTATAGTTGAAGAAAACTCGACTTACGAAGAAGTTCCAATAGAGATCTTGGATAGACAAGTGAAGAGGTTGAGGAACAAGGATGTTGCTTCTGTTAAGGTTCTTTGGAGGTATCAACAAGTCGAAAGTGCTACATAGGAGGCCGAAGCGGACAAGTAAAAGCGATATCCTGATCTATTCCATACTGCTCAAGCCTTAAGGTACTAACTCCCCTATGTGATTTCAAGTCTTATGTTTCAGCCCCTATGTCATTTGCATGCATCCATGCTTGTATTGACAAAGTTCATCGTGATTTTCACACTTGTGTTGAGATTTTTAAAAATGGTATTTAAGTGTATTGATGCATGCTAGTTGGGGCTAATTTCTTTATGATTACTCTTCTTATGTACACTTCATTTACATTCAGGGATAAAAGTTCCCAAAGGGGGAGATACTGGAAAGACCTTAAAAAGTACCCAAAAAATGTGCCTTAGAAATGCCCGGAATCGTAATTTACATATATCTCAAAATTCATGTGTGACATCGAAAATTTGACTTCATATTCTTGATCAAGGGGAAATTAAGTGGGAAATGATGCTAACACTGATTTTAGAGCAACAGAATTGCAATTTCAATTTTCCAAAATTCAAATTACATCGAGCATTCGTGCCCCTAGCACGACGCGGTCAGGGTGTGGAGATGCCTATTTTGTTGACTGTTTGTGTTTGCTCAGTCCAAGACTTTTGGGTCTCAGGCCAAAGTTTTCCTATGAGTGAAAATACCTATACTTAGCCATATTTTACATTTATATCATACAACACATTCACCAATACTCTCCCAAACACTTAGACTAATATTTCACCCTAAATTTCAAGTCCAAAAACTCATCCAGATCTTAAGGATTTCACTTAAGCTTCAAGTCTCCATGTCAAATCTTAATTAAGGATTCTCCAAAGCCGAGGTATGTGGGTTTCAAATGGTTTATTTCAGCCATGGTGCCGAAGCTTCCTTTTTACTTAAATACATGTTTCTAAGTTGATTTTACTTATGGGTCTTCTATTATGAATTTGACTATGAACTATATTGGGGTTTTGTGAAAGTATCACTGTTTAAGCATGTTTAGAGCTATGAATCTTAGATTTATCTTGAGATTTGATGAAGTGGTTTGTTATATTTACATGAGGGTATTACCAAGTGTTGGTGGGTGGTTTTACATTATGTTTTCTTGCATGGTTTCATTTTTGAAATACATGGTTTTACACTAGCATTGCACACCCTCCAAATGTTTGATAAAATGTTCGGTTAATGTATCTTGAGTTGTTGAAGGCCTAATGCGTGGCATATAAGTTAAGCTATTTTATGATGATGAAAGGATATGGAGAATATGTTGATTCCATGAGAAGTGTTTATTGTGTTTTGAGTTGACCATAGCCAATTGAGGGGTGATGCCTCAATCGCCTTGGATGGGGGTGGTAAGCCATCAACCAATTAAGGGATTTTGTCATGCCCCAAAGTCCCGTTAGGGCAGAATGGCACCCGTTGCTAATAAGGCTCAGGAGAACCAACCAGTATCTATATGTTGTCTATACATATTATATGGGGATTTGTACGTCTTACATGCCTTTAAGAAGATAAATAGTGATAACAAGCCCAAAGGAAATGCATATGACTAGGCCAGTGGGGCCACGGTATTTAAAGTCCGAGACATGAACACACTTTACTTTACATAGTCTACAAAGCCTCTAGTTAAGAGAAAGTATCTGATAGGGGTCTGGATAGGCCCCGCCTCAACTATTTGTATAATATAAACATATAAGCTCTAGACATACATAAAGCCTCGAAGCAACCTGGAGCTTGGTAACCACAGCTGAATGTCCTGTACTCCTACTGGGGAGATCTACTAGCACCTGTACCTGCAGCATGAAATGCAGGTCCCCCATAAGGGACATCAATACGAGATTATGTATTGAGTATGTAAGGCAGGATATACTGTATATAAAGAGACAACTCAAAAGAAACCATGCACCAGTGTAAGATTTTGGACCACCTTCGTTTATACTGTGGAATCATGAACTTTATGTTCTTTATATTACTTTACCTTTACTGTAAAGTTTGTGAACAGCTATAAAACAAATGACCAACTGATCAGTGGTAAACTATATCGGGTTCTTCCCTGGCTAGGTTCTTTCTTAACCAATCGGGCTACCCCCCGTGATAGGATCGTCCCTGGCAAGGTGTTACTTCCACCCCTCGAGCTACCACCTATCAAAAACTGTATAATGTATCTCTCAATTACCTTTGAGATGATTCTTTTGGTGGTCATAATATTGAAGCTGTAGGACTGTAGATATAGCATGTTACATGTGAATAATCATACAAGACAATGTGACAGTGAAAAGAGTACATTACACAAATAATGGAATGCATATGGAATGAGACAATTCCTGAACTTTACTTAGCAATAACGACTTATGTGACTTGGTACCCACATATGTATGCGTAATTGAAAGTGACTATGTATGGGAGCATATGAACATGTCAAAGAATGGAGACATGGTTAATAGTTGTGTCGGAGTTGGCAAGTGCCTTTATGTACCAAGGAGAGATCTGTGCTTCATGCCAAGTGATACGAAATCAAGTAGCCTTACATACCTCGTTGTATGACCTTGTTATCACCTCGAGATAACCTTCCCTTCAAATACTTATCTACAACATAGTAGGTGATAAAACTAGCATAAATATCCAATAGATACACCTTGGCAGCCCAATCACATAATAAAACAATACACGGGCAGCAAGCATTTAATTAGTGACGTTAATGCGTTTCTTCAACCTTTTCACTTATAACCGTATTTTCGAACAACCATTATCATGTACATGTCAAATACATCTTGTTTAAGACTATTGAAGATCTTACAACATCCCACAAAGCACAACACATAATAATTTTATACAACCTAAAAAAAATGGATAGAATAACGTTACCTTCCTTCGCTACATTTTGACATCGACAATTCCAAACCTATTCCACCTTTAACTAAACTATTCCAGCAACATTTATATAGACAAACAATCCTAAAACAGCCTTATAATAGCACCCAACAATTCATGAAGGACGTGAGCTAATAACCTTCCATCCAACAGCCCACAAGTTCCAATCAACATTCCACGTAAGATAACACAATAAAACGTGCTTGGTAAGTGAAACCAAAATAAGGGCAGCAACCTTAGGGTGTTAAGTACAACTCAAACCTTATTAAGAACATTAATTTCTCTTCATAATACATCCCACAAACCATAGAGAAATCAGTAAAACAAAAGGAAAATGTGTAGTAACTTTTAAAACAGAAACTGTCCAGATTTCCCAGCACCAACATACTAGCATATACTTCTTGTTTTTCATAAGAAAACCATATTAAACATATGTATAAACTAACTTACCACTACTTCAAGGTATCAGGCTTCTATAAGAACCTTAGAAGTTCCTTTTTTCTGCTTTACAAGTCAAGACACATAGAGAGAAATTTTGGAGACAAAGCTGATTTTTTTTGTGTGTTTAAGTAGAGAAATGAATTAGAGCTGCTTTTGAGCCCTTTATAAAGGGGTCTTTGGCCAACCTTCCCTTGAACTTTTGACCACCTTAAACACACATTATTAAGTTCCTTATCCACCAGCTTGTCCCTTGTACTTGGGCCTAAATGGGTCTTCAAGTTGATGGGTTTGGGCTGCCTATTTTCCAATTTCCTCTTCACTTAGTTTGGGCCCAATTTGTTAAGTGTGTTATGATGTATTTGGGCTCTTTTTAATATCTTTATTGGGCTAAAAATATAGTCCATGTATTTTTCTAAAACACAGGCTAAAGTCACACCCTTAACACGGACTTTATTCATAATTGAACTTGGACAAATTTGACGTTGAGTCTCGTATCCGTTTAGCTAGCAAAATTTAAGCTAAGAAAGCAGGTGACTCACCTGCTACCTTCCTAAGTCCTACAAGCACCTCAATTCTCTCACTTCATTTAAGGTCGTAATCTTCTTAATTCGACACAAAACATGTATACACTCGACCCTCTTAAGCGTTGGACGCACGTATAGCCCATTAACACGAGATTCAAGCACTTTCAAAGATTAGCAATAACTTAACCAAACCATGTCATGTTTTATTTTCATAGTACTAGTATTGTAAGGTGTGGGGTGTTACATCCTCCCATCCTTAGGAACATTCATCCTTGAATGTTTGCACAATTGGATAGCTTAACCAAGTTTAAACCTTTACTTGCACAAACTTTTAACAACATATTAAGTATTCAATCACACGTACCTATTAGTGTCCCAATTCTACACGTTGTACTTCCTCTTTAGCTTCAAATAAGTGAGGATATTTTGATTTCATCGCATCCTTGGCCTCCAATTTTATTTCTTATGCTTGGTCGTTTCTTTAAAGTACTTTTACTGAAGCTATTTCTTCATTCCTTAGCTTCTTAACTTGACGATCTAGAATAGCAACAGGTACCTCTTCATAGGTGAGATC
>JAOTQR010079135.1:0-10756 GCA_025774065.1 Solanum ossicruentum
AGCTCGAAGTAAGTGAGACACAGTGGACATGTTGACATTATGACACGGGGGCACAGGGACGGCGATACGTAACGCCTATAGCCACCCAATCTATGAAGTGGATGCAGGGACGGCAATACGTAACGCCTGCATTTCACTTATACGTAACTTCCCTTGTTTATGTTTCTCATGTTTTTTCATCTTGCTTTCGAGACCAATGCTATGAGGCTTGTTTGGAATTCCTTCGGGTTCCCCATTCACGGGTCACGTCCATTCCCTACGCTTGGGTCTTGACAAAGGTGGTATTAGAGCACTAGGTTGTTAGGTCCCCGGTGTCCAACACAACATGTTGATTAAAGTCTTATTCATAGTTGTGTTTTGCACCAGAAGTATGAGTAGGAGGCTATGAGACATTTTAGGAAATGCTTCCCTTCTTCATGGTCTATGTCCTGCTTTAGAACTGGTATAGGTTTCCCCCTCTAACAAATGTTCTTTGCTATTCTAGTTTATGTGCTTTACTTTTGTATGTTGTAGCTTTTGCTTCCGCAACAAAGGAAGTGTAATGATGTTGTAAGAGACGTGCTTGGGGTTCCATTAGGTTCCCCTTGCGCCTTGTCTTGTCTAGGCCCTAGGCTTGCATTCTGACAAACATTGTATTAGAGCACTAGGTTGATAGATCCTCGGAGTCCAACACACCACATCAATTAGAGTCATATTCATAGTCGTGAAGCGTGCCATGACTATGAATAAGAGGCTATGAGACGTTTTAGGATATGTTTCCTTTCTTTATGTTCCAAGTCGTGCTCTAGAGTTGTGGTAAGTTTTTCCCCTAACAATTGTTCTTTTCTGTGCTATATCATGCCAAACACTCGAGGGCAAAGGGAACAAAACTCTCAAGGAGAAAACTACCAATGGTGAGCTCCTGGATGCTCTGACTGTGGTTACCCAAGTGGTGGCCAAGCAAATCAATCAAGGCGTCCAAGCCCTCCATTCTACTACCAAGGGAGCTAGGGTAAGAGACTTCATGAGGATGAATCCTGTTGTTTTCTATGGGTCAAAAGTGGATGAAGATCCACAAGAGTTCGTTGATGAGGTTTACAAGATATTGAATATAATGCTTGTTTGGCTGAATGAAAAGGTGAAGTTGGTGGTGTACCAACTCAAATGGTACTATAATATGGTATGACCACTGGAATGGTGAGAAGGCAACTGATAATGTGGTGCTTTGGGAAGAGTTTAAATTGGCTTTCCTTAATTGATTTTTCCCTCTTGAGCTTAGGGAGGCAAAGTAGGTAGAGTTTATGAACTTCAAATAAGGTGATTTGAGTGTAAGCGTATGCTCCTCATTTTGTGGCTGAACCTACAACTAGGATGAATAAATTTGTGATAAGGGTCTCAGACTTGGTAAGTGAAGAATGTCGGTCCTCCATGCTAATTAGTGACATGGACTTGTCTTGGTTGATGACCAATGACGAGCAAATGGAGGAAGAAAAATTGAGGAAGAGAAGAGGGCATGAGGCCAAGAGCGCCTGTCTCTATGGTACGTTCCATAGGAGTGGATGGTTCCTTCAAGGATGAGTGTCTCATCATGCTACTAATAGGGGGTTGACCAATGACCTCCCTAGACCTCAAGGTGTTGTTTTTATGGCTCTCATTGATATGTGTCCTACATGTGGAAAGGGCTATAAAGACCCATGTTTGAAATATTCTAATACATGCTTTGGTCGTGGCAAACTTGGGCACAAGAAGGTAACCATGTTAAAGTCTAAGGGTGCTAATACCGTTCTATTGGATAATGGTGGTCCTCATGGTGGTGCCTAAAGGCATAGTCAACTATATGCTCTACATGGGAGGCAAGGGGTTGGCGAGGTCCCCGATGTTGTTACCAGTATATTGAAAATCTTTGACATTGATGTGTATGCTTTGATTGATCCAGGTACCACTCTTTCCTTTGTTACCCCTTTTCTTGCTATAAAGTTCCATGTTGTCCCCGAGTTGTTGAATGAGTCATATTGTCTACATCTATTGGTGCCTCTATTATTGGTAGGAAATTTTATAAAGTTGTCCAATTTGCATTTTGCATAAGTTATTGCTTTGTGTATTGTTGAATTAGAGATGGTATATTTTGGTGTCATTCTTGGGATGGATTGGTTGCACGCCTACTATGTGTCTATTGATTATAGAACCCTTATGGTCAAGTTTCAATTTCCTAATAAACCCATCCTTGAATGGGAATGTCAAGATGTAGTGGTCAAGGGTAGATTCATTTCATGCATTAAGGCCCATAAGTTGATTTCTAGGGTATGTTTGTATCATCTTGTAAGGGTTAAGGACGTGGAGTCCAAAGTCCCTTCAATTGAGTCAGTTTTGGTTGTAAACGAGATTTTTGATGTCTTCCCAAATGAGCTTCCTGGTATCCCTCCCTACTGGTAGATAGATTTTGGCATAGATCTCCTTCCTGATACTCAACCTATCTTCATTGCCCCTTATCGTATGGCCCCTCCGGAGTTGAAAGAGTTCAAAGAGCAATTGAATTTTTGTTTTCAAAAGGGATTTATTAGACCTAGTTAATCACCTTGGGGTTCTCCGGTGTTGTCCGTGAAAAATATGTATGGGTCACTTATAATGTGCATTGACTACCACCAACTTAATAGGGTCACTATAAATAAATTAATATCCTCTTCCAGGGATTGATGACTTATTTGAATAATTGCAAGGGGCTAGCGTCTTCTCTAAGATTGATTGTCAGTCCGGGTATCATAAAGTGAGTGGGAGGGAGTGTTATATTCCTAAGATGACCTTCCAGACTAGATATGTGCATTATGAGTTTGTGGTGATGTCTTTTGTGTTGACTAATGCACCATCCATTTTCATGGACCTAATGAATATGGTCTTCAAACCTTACCTTGACTCCTACTTTTTAGTGTTCATTGACGATATTTTGATCTACTCACATAGTAGAGAGGAGCATATGGTTCATTTGAGGATGGCTTTGCATAGATTTAAGGATGAGAAATTGTATGCCAAATACGATAAGTGTGAATTTTTGTTGAATGAGGTTGCACTCTTGTGTCATTTGGTGTCGGGGGATGGTATAAAAGTGAATCCTAAGAAAACTGATGCGATTAGAAATTGGCCTAGACCATTGACCCCATCGGATATTAGAAGCTTCTTGGGCCTTGCGGGTTACTATAAAAGATTTATGAATGGGTTCTCCTCCATTGCTTCCCCTATGAAAAAATTGAATCAAAAGAAGGTTAAGTTTGTGTGGACTGATGAATGTGAGAGATGCTTCCAAACATTAAGGGATAGGCTTGTGTCCACTCCTATATTGTAAATACCGGAAGGGCTTGAGGGTTTTATTGTGTATTATGATGCATCTAGAGTTTGTTTAGGTAGTGTGCTAACGCAAAATGTTAAGGTCATAGCCTATGCTTTTAGGCAACTTAACATGCATGAAAGGAATTAACCTACCCATGATCTTGAATTGGCCACCATTGTGTTTGCATTAATGATTTGACATCATTATTTGTATAGGGTGCATGTTGATGTCTTCACCGACCATAAGAGCCTCTAAAATGTCTTTACTCAAAGTGATCTCAACTTGAGACAAAGAAGGTGGCTAGAACTTCTTAAATACTATGACATGAGTGTACATTATCATCCAAGTAAGGAAATATGGTGGTGGATGCTTTGAATCGAGAGTCCATGGGTAGCTTAGCTCATGTTGATGGTGGTTAAAGGAAAATGGATAGAGAGGTGCAAAGATCGGCTAGGTTGAGGTTAGGTTGGAAGAAGTGGGTAATGATGTTGTTGTTGTTGACGGTTCCAAATAATCCATAGTTGATGAGGTGATAGCAAACTAATATCTTAACTCCTCCTTGCTTGAATGAAGGCCTTGGTGAAAGAGGACAAAGTAGAGGTTTTGTCTCGGGGGATGATGGTGCCCTTAGATACCATGATAGGTTCTGTGCGCCTTGTGTTGATGGTTTGAGGGAGAAAATTCCTGATAAGGCCTATAATTTTTCTTATTTTATCCACCCCAGTTGCACCAATATGTATAGAGACTTGAAGATGTGTTTTGGTAGGGAGGCATGAAGAGGGAAATTGCCAAATTCATTTCTAGTTGCCATAGTTTTCAAAAAGTCAAAGCCGAGTATCAAATGTCAGGAGGCCTAACCAAAGACATAGAGATTCCCACTTGGAAGTAGGAGCTGATTAATTTGGATTTTGTGGTTGTGTTACCCAAGACTAGGAAAGGTTTTTATTCCATTTGGGTAGTGGTTGACAGGATGACGAAATTGGCTCACTTTATAATAGTTAAGACAATATACGGGGCTGAAGAGTATGCGAGGTTGTACATCCATGAGATAGTGATGTTGCATGGTGTTCCTTTGTCCATCATACCGGATCATGGTTCACAATTCACATCACACTTTTGTTATAATAGTTAAGACAATATACGGGGCTGAAGAGTATGCAAGGTTGTACATCCATGAGATAGTGATGTTGCATGGTGTTCCTTTGTCCATCATACCGGATCATGGTTCACAATTCACATCACACTTTTGGAGGTCTTTTCAAAGGGGTCTTGCTAGAAAAGTTCATCTTAGTATGGCCTTTCACCCCCAAATGGATGGCCAAGCTAAAAGGACAATTCAAACTCTTGAGGATATGCTAAGGGCTTGTGTAATGGAGTCAAGGGCTAGTTAGGATGACCATTTTCCTTTGATGGAGCTTGCGTACAGCAATAGCTATCACTCTAGCATCGGTATGGCTCCTTTTGAGGATTTTTATGGGAGACATTGTAGATCACCAGTTGGTTGGTTTGAGGTTGGAGAAGTGGCTTTATTTGGACCGGATTTGTGATGGAGGCTTTTAAGAAGGATAGGATAATTAGGGAAAGGTGAAGAATAGCCCAAAGTCATCAAAAATCTTATGCCGATGTGAGAAGAAGAGACCTTGAATTCAAAGTGGCTTTTGGGTTTATTTGAAAGTTTCTCTAATGAAAGGTGTGGTCCATTTTTGTAACATGGGGAAGTTGAGTCCAAGATATGCCGGTCCTTAAGAGGTCTTGAAGAGGTTTGGCAAGGTAGGTTATAAGTTGAAGTTGCTTAGTGAAATGAATTTGGTTTATCTAGTGTTCCATGTCTCAATATTGAGAAAATGTATTTGTGATCCTAATGCTATTGTCCTTATTGATGTTGGGGGTGTTGTTGAGGGTAACTTGACCTATGAGGAGGTTATGATTTAGATCCTACATAGGCAAGTGAAGTAATAAAGGAACAAGGAGGTGGCATCCGTTAAGGTCCTTAGGAGAAACAAACAAATCGAAAGTGCTACTTGGAAGGCCGAAATGGACATGCAAAAGAGGTATACTTATCTTTTCAACTCCTCTCAAGCCTAAGGTACAAATTATAGGTCCTCTATGCGATTCAAGTGATATGTTTAGGCCCCTATGCCATTGATATGCATTCTTGTTTAAGTTGGCAAGTTATGATGATTTTATACTTATCTTGAGATTTGAAAATGGTGTTTTAAATGTAATGTTGTATTCATATTAGGGATGATTTGTTTATGATCACTCTTGTCTTGTACATCTCTTTTATATTCAGGGATGAATGTTCCCATGGTGGAGATATTTAAACGATTCCAAAAAGTGCCCAAGAACGTGCCTCTAAATTCCCTGAATTTTAAATTCCATATATCTCAATATCCGTTTGCTATTTCAAAAATCGGACTGCATATTCTTGTCAAGGGGATCAAAATTAGGTGAAAAAGGGTCTAACCCCAATTTAAGAGCGAAAGATTATCAATTATGACATTTCTAAATATCGATTTACAGAGAGGTTTTCGCATCTCCTACGCAACGAGCCTCTGTGTTAATTTGAGGCTATTTTTTTTAGTTCGGTCCAAGACATCTAATTCTTGGGTCTAAATGTTCACAAACATGTTTTACCAACATTTAGCCAAATTTCACCCTCATATCATCCTACATATTTCCCAATACTCACCCAAAGCCTTAGTCATATTTTCACTCCCGAAACTCAAGTCCCAAATCCTTATTCCAAGCTAAGGTTCTCCTTCAAGGTTCTTCTTCAAGCTTCAAGTCTCCATCTTCAATCATCACCAAGTTCATCTCTAAGCTATGGTATGTGAATTTCTTTCACTGGTTCCTTTCACCTATGATACCCAAGCATCCTTTTACTCAAATTTAATGATTTAAAGATTATTTACAAAAGGGTCTTGCTTACCATGAAATTCACTGCACACTATGTTAAAGCTATGTAAAGTTATGACCGTTTTGCTATATTTTGAGCTATAAATCATTGTTCTATTGTAATATTTGATGAGATGTTTCGATGTATATCGCTAGAGGGTGTTGCAAAATATTGATTGATGGTTTTACAATAGATTTTATTACATGATTTTACCTCTATATTTCATGGTTTCATACTAGCATTACAGACTCTCTAAGTAATTGATAAAATATCCGGATGTTGTTTCTTGAGGAATTGATGGTCCAAAGCATAAGATATGATATGAATGACCATATGATAATAAAATGAGCTTATGTATATGATTAATTCAATAAAAAGTGTTGAATTAGACCATGCCCTATTTGGGGGGACTAAGAACTCAGATAACCTAGATGGGAGTTTGTACTCATCAACCTAGGGAAGGGTTTGTACTTCTCCACCAAGTGATAGGGTGGCATCATGACTAACCTAGATGTGGGTTTGTACTCATCAAACTAGTGAAGGGTTTGTACTTCTCCACCATGGTGATTGGGAGGCATTATCAACAACTTAGATAGGGGTCTGTATCCATCCACCTAAATGACGGGGCGGCATCATCACTAACTTACCAAAGGTTTGTATATTTGGAAACCAAGATTGGTCTCTTCAACACATATGATATTCTATATAAGCATGAGTTACTCAAGCATGTTTTACCTATGTATTGATCATACATGTCATATTGTTATACTATGCCTATTACCTTTTGTTATGCATTTTGACTATGATGCTTAATTCTCGTCTGCATTGTACCCTACACACTTAGTACATTCAAATATATGAATGCATATTATAAAAGAAAACTTTCCCAAAATCTACCTAATTTCCTCAGCAAAGCCCCTGTCTAGATTAAAGATTCTCAAGAACACTCTTTCGATTTCAATAATACAAGTGAAGTTTCCAAGTCTTCCACAAATTTCCTTCAAGTGGTTTTAAGTTTAAGGTGTGTGGATCTTCATCCATGCGTCCTTCCATCCATGGAGCCCAACTTTCCTTTTTGCTAAATTGTCATGATTTAAAGATTGGATACTTTATGAAATATTTCATATTATGCACTATTAAAATGATCTTAGTATGATTTCTTATTGTATTGATTTTAATATGCATCAGAACCCATTGGGGTTGATATTGTGATTTGTTTTATAATACAAAAGTTACATACTCTATGATGCCATGAAAAGTTATTGAAGAACTTATGGGTTTTTGTTTGATTTCTTGATATACAAATTAGGAGTTTTACTACAATGTTGCTGGGTTATTCTAAAAAATTAATTTTATTTTGTTCCTCTCATGTTCTATAGTCTTGAAATTTCATAATTTTGAGTTTATATGCATACTATCACGACCTAAGTCTAGGGCCTATACCCAAACAAGCCTCTTAGTATATTATTTGCACAGTTGCGGAAGAATAATTAACAAGCAAGAAAGCAACAAATAATTCTAACAGGAATAAGACTTTGGACCCAAGCTATGGGGAAGTTATTGGGAAGAGGATTTGCTTGAATCACATGACAAATAAAGTCTAAGGGGCAGGTAAGTATGACTCATGCAATGGGGATGTTTTAGTGACTTGGGACTTCCATCTCATCATCAACATACAACAAGCATAGAAGGGAATAAATGTACTAAGGTATGTCTTTGATAATACATAGTCATAATAGGAGTCAAACTCAATATATAAATATCCATATCCAACAACCTTTTATTACGAATGGACGAGGGCAAAGACAACTCCCAGGCTCACCTCAAAAGATAAGTACCCAAAAATAATCATGTCTTAACAAAAGCATTAAAGTAAGGTGGATATTATTGCCGTACTAGAGGACTCACCAATAGCAATCATCAAACGATCCGGCTAGCCACGTGGAGAAAGAGGATGAAATGGAGCTCTAGTCCATACATGGTTCGATCATGTAGGAAAAAGAAGTATGTGTACATACTTGGAATGCACTAAGTATGTGGGGTAAAACAAAACAAAGGAGTATAATCCACAATTAAACAATATGCATCTTCATAGTTAATGGATATATGCTCAATATTGTATGAATGATCAATGCTTTAACCAATATGTGCATGAAGAATAATCAAATCATGTGACATATCATACATAGGTGGGAAGGGACCATAATTGATAAATAAGACCAAGTAAGCTACTACTTGGAATCCCGAAGTTCCCTACACACTGAAAAAGGAGTGGTCTACTTTGCCAAGGTAAACCATGCATTCACCTTATGCTATAACCTTTTCAGAGAGTGTTGACAGATATCCCTTCCTTACAACATGGAATTTTTAGAGGGTACCTAAAATGGTCCTTAACTGATAGCATGTCCTTTTTGGTAAGTGTCACAAGATATGTGTACCTTATGACATGACCTTTTTTGTAGGTATGAAGACATGTCTTTACCTTACGATATAATTTTTTTGGTAGGTATTATAATGTAGTCTACCTTGTGGTATGACTTTTTTGGTAGATATAACACAATATCCTATGGTGGCACAGAGTTATGGGACAATGCCTACCATTTACAGTCCGCTCGATGCTAGCTCAACAATCCTATGGAATACACAATTCAAATACATATTCATAGATTTATAATTTCATAATTCATAGTAGCGTCATAAGAGCACCTCATCAAACTATCATATCATAATAAAAAGATTGGGCTTCATATTAGTCATAGACTTATAACTTTCTTATGAGCTCATAGCATGCATAATATCCCTTTAACGTTTATAATAAATTTAATTCACATGTCTTACTAATCAAATAGTTTGGTCAAAACACAGTGGGTAGTATACAAAATATTGAAATCATGAAATTCAAGAGTATAGAACATGAGACGAGTAAAATCAATTCATTTTAAAGTCATTCAAATCAACCCACCAACAATGTAGTAAAACCTTCATTTTGGATATCATGAAATCCAACTAAAATCCATTAGTTTTTTCATAGTTTTTACAGGTATCATAGACTAAATAACTTTAACATCATAAAATCCATCACAATATCACACCCTAAGGGTTTTTCAGCATAATAAAATCATTACTTCAAGAATTCAAACATAAATCATGCTTACAACGCATAATAAGAATTACCCTCAAAGTATTCAACCTTAAAATAATGAAAAATTGATAAAGAGAGAAGGATTGGCTTCATGGGTGGAAGAATCCCTATGAATGAAGCCCATATACCTTTAACTTGATAATTTCTTGAAACAATTTGAAAAGGACTTGAGGCTCGAATTAGGCTCTTGAAATCTAAAGAAGTTCTTCAGATTCTTGAAATTTAATGTATAGTTAATGATGTTTTGGAGAGGATTTGAGAGATATTTCTGAGCTTTAGAGCTAAAAATAGCTAAGATTAAAGGTTTCCCATCTACATAGGCATTGGGTTATTACCAAGTTGCTCTTAAGTGAAAACAAAAAACTAAGGACCTTGTTGAACTACTCTATGATAAGTCTGTGACATGGACGTGCAATAGATTAGTGCATTTTCATGCGACATTCAGTTTCTTCCCTGTTTTGGCCCAAGAATAAGTTTAGGCCTTTTTAGCACTAGTGTGCGACAAGTCCATGATAAGGACTGGTTGCATACTGTTTCTGGTTCAGCCCCTGTAGTAAAATATTATTTTTCATTACGGGTCATCTAAAAATTGAATATCACCCCCTTCCTACAAAAATTTACCCCTTGAAAATGAATATGAAGTAGGATTTGCGAAATCATGCATGAATTTTAAGATATCCAAGAAATACACTATAAAGTAGTTTTCCAAGGCATGTTAGAGGTGTTACACATACACACCATGTTTTGATCAAAGTAATTTGATAAGATTTTATAGTGTTGAAAGCCATATGGCAAGAAAGGCCGATTATGAATCTTGTAAATCTTTAGGTGTTATTTTGTATACTATGAGCTTATGAGAATGTTATTATGATTATGAATGATATGAACCTTTTATTGATGCTATGAAGCTTTATTTGATGATCTACTCTTAGGATGATATTATGATATTCTTAGACTATGTATTTTATGGCGATAATCATGATTGAATATTCTTTGGGATTGTTGACTTAGAACTAAGAGTACCTGGGTTTGATGCTATGTTCCCTTAACTATATTGCTATCATAGTTTTTCATTTGCTTATTGTAATATGAGCTGAAAGGGATGGTGTTTCCATAAGGCACATGCAAATTAATAATCGAAAAGGGTGGCATTCCCGTAAGGCTCTTATCAGATACTAACTGAAAAGGGTGTAATTCTCATAAGGAGTTCTTTAATTTATTAACTGAAAAAGGTGGTGTTCCTATAATATATTTGCAGAGCCTTCTCCAAAATTGGGGAAGTACCTATAAGGGGAAGTGTTTGGTTTACCTTCAAAAAGTAAACCACTCATTGGCTAGTTGTCACGCCCCAAAGTCTGGTTAGGGCGGACCGGCACCCGTTGCCGATAAGGCTCGGGAGAACCAACTTATATCT
>JAOTQR010079136.1:0-42506 GCA_025774065.1 Solanum ossicruentum
ATGAGGAAATGACATGGGTAATTAAGACTCCATTTAAAATCAACATTTATAGTATGAAGTTGAAGTGAAAACATAATAAATTCCATATTTAAATCCAAAGTGTAATCTCTCATGCATAAATGATTTCAAAAGGGGAACATGCATACTTATAACACCATAACTTCAAGGTAAATCCTCATATAATGGTTTAAATCACATTAAAATAATCAAATAAACACTACCCATGCATCAATAGAATATTAGGAATCATAATATTTAAATCCCAAATTAAAATAAGTAAAATCCATATAGGTTTTCTTGAAAGTAAATTTTGGGTCTCCTTGATTGGAAAGAATCAAGGATCAACTCACATACACATGAATCCTACTAGAACTAAAGAATAACACAAGAAATAACAACCCCCGGACCTATCAAATCACCATACTCACAGCCTCCGGCAATAGCCCACTAAACCCAAGAGGCTCCTAATATACGGTGAAGTCAAAGATCTAGGCTAATCTCTAATCACCTTCATCTTTCTAAGGTACACCTAAATACCATCACTCAGCACCACACAATCTAGGAGGAAACCTCTTACCACCAAAATTCCCATCTCACCTGCTAGCACCCAACCTTCTTCCTTAAAGTTGTAGTACTACTCTTAAATGATTCACATGCACTACCTCATTAGGAAACAAACCACCTTATCACCACCAAAACTACCATAAACCTATAAGAGTAGGCATTAAAGATCTTACTCATGAGACTTATGGGCATAACCAGCGTACTATAGTCAAACCAAAATACACTACCCCAAATTCAAAATATCGGAAAGGGGCATTCAAGGCCTCATCTACCACCACCAACAATTCTATAAACAAAACAACTTAGGTTCAACACCTCCAATTTTCACAAGATGATAGGTGCAACCCCTTAGAGACTAATTATACCTTAAGACATGAAATGGATCTACCTCCCTTGCTATTGCTTAACAACCTCCCCTCAAAAATGGGCTCATTAGGGATTCAGGATCTAACTCTATGGGTCCTACCATCCATAAAGACATAATATGCATGCAACCATCCCATCCCTAGTACGACATCAAAATCCACTACGCCAACTCCAACAAGCCACAAAGCAAGACCTAATGCAACACAAACACGGATCAACACCTATGAACTTGCTAGCAACAATATACCCAACAATGAGATAAACACCAAAGGTTCACATCACAACACACGGCACACAAGAAGCCCCACCCATCAAATAAAAGAACAAAGAAGAAATAGAGAAACTCGGATCCATCAAAATCAAAACTTTCTAATTACCTTCCATCACCTTCCTCTTTGAAGCAGCATGAACAACTAAAAGAGCAAGAACATTTGTTAGAGGGGAAAGTCCTATCTCACTTCTAAAGCATAACATAGAGCATGAAGAAGGGAAACATTTCCTAAAACGTCTCATAGCCTCCTACTCATAGTTGAGGTGCACAATACAACCATGAATAAGACTCTAACCGATGCGATGTGTTGGACTCCGAGGATCTAACAACTTATTTCTCTAATACCATCTTTATCATGCCCAAGCCTAGGGCATAGACGTGACCGACGAATAGGGAACCCGAAGGAACCCCAAATAAGCCTCATAACATATCATTACACATCCTTCATTGCAAAACAATTAAATGATATTTGAAGAATGGAAATAAGGGGAAAAAGGACTAAGGGAGAACTTGTCATAACACAGATTCAAGAGATAATAGATCAACTCATGGCATAAATATATAGCTTTGTCCAACAACACCTCTACTACATGATAATGATGGGGGCCAAGACATACAATCGGGCTCACCCTCATAGTGATAAGTAAATGATAAAGTAAAGAGAATCATAATACATAGTGTGAGAGAATAGTCCTTGTCCCAGGAATGGAGGACTCACCAAAGGCTAACTTGAACAATCTGTCTAGCCACAAGAAGAATCAATAGGATCTCCGGTCCCTACATAGTGACATCATGTAGGCAAGAGTATGTGTTAATACATTTGAGTGTACTAAGTATGTGAGATAAAATGCAACAATAGATAGGCATCATAATCCAAAATGCATAACAATAGGCAATAGGCATAATATAGCAATATGACATGTATGATCAATGCATAAGTAAAACATGCTTAAGTAAATCATGCTCATATAAGATATCATATGTAAAGAAGAGACCAAGCTAGCTTTCCAACCTTGGTTGGTTGATGATGGTCACACCCCAATCATCCTAGGTGGTGAGGTATAAACCCCTCACATGGTTGATGTTGGTCACACCCCAATCATCCTAGGTGATGAAGTATAAACCCCTCACATGGTTGATGTTGGTCACACTCCAATCATCCTAGGTGGCAAGATATAAAGCACTCACATGGCTGATGATGGTCACACCTCAATCATCCTAGGTGGCGAGGTATAAACCCCTCACATGGTTACTCGGGATCTTATCCCCCGGATTGGGCATGGTCTAGTGTAACACTTTATATAGGATTCATCATAAGCTCTAATGCAATATCTCATGTAGGAATAATCATATACATAAGTTTATTTCATCATCATAACATCATTCATATCATATCTCATGCTTTGGACCTTCAATTTCTCTAGAAAACATAATCGGATATTTTATCAAACACCTTGAGGGTGTGTAATGGGGGTAAAACAGCATGCAATTTAGAGATGAAATAATGCAGGAAAATCAGTGGTAAAACCTTTATTCAACACCATGCATCACCCCCAAGACATTTACATTAAACCCCCTCATCAATTCCAATATTAGATCCAAGATTTGAAGCTCAAAACATGCTAAAACAACCATACTTTCATGAACTAAAATCACTGTGACATAACTTTCTCAATATACAAGACCCACATGTAAAATCAACTTTAAATCATGCAATATTAATTAAATGAGGGTTTAGGCACCATGGGTGGAAGAATCCAATGGTTAAATACCACATACCTTAGATTTGGAAAGGTTTTTAAAAAAGACTTTAATGGAGACTTGAAGGTTGAGTGAAACCTTGAAGAAATCCTTCAGATTGGTCTTGAGTTTGAGACTTGAATTTAGGGTGAAATATGATTCTAAATGTTTGAGTGAGTTTTGGGGAATGTTTAGGATAATATGAGGGTGGAATAAGGCTAAGTATATGCATTTTCAAGTGTGGGAACCCTTAGGCCCAAGACTTAAAATGCTTGGACTGAAGTCAAGTAAAAGTAGGACCACAACGGACTGCTCATTGGAAATTATATTTTCTGCATGGGTGAGTTTTACAAAAATGAGCATAAATACTCATCCGAACTAATAATGAGGTGAACTAAAGTGTGTTGAAAAGCTAATTCAAAGTGATTTCAGTTGTAGGTCATGGACCACCCAGTTCTTTGTGTGCTAAGAGATATGTCCCTTCAAAGTGGACCCTCCTACTTAGCATATTGTGCAATTTTTGGATTTTGGTACGGTTGCTACAAAATTTGGGGTTAGACCCATTTCCCACTAAAATTGACTGCCTAAACAAGAATATGATGTCAGATTTTCAAAACGACAAATGGATTTTTAGATATATGGAAAACAAGATTCCGGGCACTTTTGAGGCACGTTTTCGGGCGCTTTTTCTTTCGGGGTCGTTTTAATATACTTTAGTACTTTGAAATTACTAAATATTGGGGATACAATTCAACAAGAGTCATAAGCATAACCATAAAGATGCATAATTATAATCGATAGGCATGAGCTCAATACGACATGTGTAGTCAATGCTGAGGTGTAAATATGCTTGAGAGTAATCATACTTGCATAATTTGTTCAACACAATAACATGACGTGAATAGCTCATCCAAATACTTTATACTAGAGGGTGAGGAGTATCGCATGGGTCATGACCCCTTCTAGTAGGTAGTGGATAGTACATGGTATAAAGTCATACATGAGGGTAAGGCATATAACATGGTTCATGACCCCATCACATAAGACATTAGATAATGCATAATAATAAGTCTTACATGAGGGTGAGACATACAATATGGTTCATGACCCCTTCATGTAGACATTTGCCTTATACTAGAAGGTGAGGCATACATCATGGTTCATGACCCCTTCTCGTAGGCTTCACAATTCTCATGAGAATAAAACATAGAATAAGAGCTTAATAATTCACTTATAGATCATGGAATCTTTTCATGAGTAACATGTTTGAGAGCTCATAAATCACCATATAAATACTTGTCTTGAAAATCATGAAAACTTAATTAACATGGTGGGTATGTATATACATGCTCAAATCATGCAATTTAGGAGTATAGGACAAGAATGAGTAAAATAAATTAAACAATTTAATTTGAAGCCATTTAACCAACACTATAACATAATAGTAAAAATCTCTTTTGGGTGACATCAAATCTATCTTAGAAATTCACCATTCATTCACAACTTCATAATTCATGTGATATATAGCCTTAATAAGCATAAATTAACCCACAGAAGTACCTTCAATAGATATCCATGCATACATAATCAATACTTGAAGAATTCAATCTCAAATCATATTTATAATTCATGGTAGAGTTTACCCATAATATATCCAACATTAAAATCATGAAATTTGATAAAGAGGGAAGGTTTGGCTTCATGGGTGGAAGGAACCCATGAATGAAACCCACACACCTTAAACCTTGAGATTTCTTGAAATTGAGTTGAGGAAGACTTGGGGTTTGTGTTGGGTTGTTGAATTCAAAAACTTGTTCTTGAAATCCTTGAATTTGAATAGGGGATTTGATTATGCTTTTGGAGAGGTTTAGAGAGGGTTTTGTGAGTTCTAGAGATAAAAAATGGCTAAGGATGATGGTTTTCATATTTAAATGGGCATTGGGTTATTATCCAAATTCCTTTAAACGAAACGAGAAAACTGAGGGAAAATTTACATTGGTCCATGCCCTAGGCATGACGCAGACCAGGCACACACTTCAAAGTGTGCTAATTCTTTCCCCTGGCATATCGCACTACAAGCGCACAGGCATACTACCTTGGCTCCCACTTTGGAAAACTATTTCTCGCTACGGGTCTTCTAAAATTGAGGGCCACCCTTTTCCCACAAAGTTTTGCCCCCCAGAACAAGATTACGAAGTTGGATTTTTGAAATCATTCATAATGTTGGAGATATTCAATAAATAAGCTTATGGAGTATTCTGAAGCTCATGTGAGGTATTACAATATCTCCCCTTTTGGAACATTCATCCCGAAATATCAAAGAGACATACATAAGAGAAGTAATCATGAAACTTCCATTCTGACATGAATGCAACAAATGCACTTAAACATCATCCTTAAAAAGGGTTTCACACATATGCATCAAAATCATCAAATCTTGTCACCACGAACATGTATATATGCATGTAAAAATGACGTGAAGGCTAGAGCTTAAGGCTTGAAATTATAGACAAGACTTAAATTATTACCTTCAGCTTGAGTAGAGGAAAAGTGGTAAAGATATCAGTTTTTCGTGTCTGTTTTCGCTTCCCAAGTGGCACTTTCCACTTGATGATTCCTCCAAAGGACTTTGATGTATGCCATATGTTTGTTCCTCAATCTTTTCACTTGCCTATCTAATATATCAACTAGGATCTCCTCCTAGGTCAAGTTATCATCCACAACACCCACCACCTCTATAGGCACTATTGCACTTGGGTCACCCATACACTTCCTCAATATAGACATATGGAAGACCGAAATAACCATACTCATATCCATAGGCAACTCCAATATTTATATGCAACCTTACTAATTCTCCTCTAGATTCTAGGACCCCACAAACCTTGGGCTCAATTTCTCTTTCTTACCAAACCGGACCATACCCTTCATGGTTGAATCTTTCAAGTATACCCAATCATCAGCACTAAACTCAAGGTCTCTTCTTCTTACATTGGAGTAAGACGTTTGCCTACTTTGAGACGTCTTCAATCTCTTCGTTATCAACCTCACCTTCTCCAAAGCTTCCATAACCAAATTTGGGCCTAACTGTCATGATCCAAGCCTAAGGCCTAGAGTTGATCGGCGAATGGGGAACCCGAAGGGAACTCAAAAAAGCCTCATAGCATATCATTACACATCCTTCTTCATAGAAGTAATTAAAATGACAATAAAAGATAAGCATAAACAAGGGGAATTGGAACTAAGGGTAAACTTCCATACCATAAACATCAAGAAACAAGAGAGTCGAGGCTCATAGCATAGATACATAATATGTTCAATAATGCCTCTACTACCTAGATAAGAGCAGGGGCCAAGACAAGCAACTGAGCTCACTCTCATAGTCATAAAATAAGTAAGAGAAAGATAGTCTTAGAACTTAGCATGAGATCATAAGCAACGTCCTCGGAATGGAGGACTCACCAACAAGATTGAGTGAAATCGTACTAGTGAAGTGGGTGGAGATGCTCAAATGGGGCTTTGATTCCTAGATTGTAACATCATGTAGGCATAGAGTATACATTAGTACGTTTAAATGTACTAAGTATGTGGGATGCAATGCAATAATAGATAGGCAATATAAGCAAAATAAAATATCATAGTCAATGGATAGCATAATAACAATATGACATGTATGAATGATGCTTGAAGTAAAACATGCTTACAATCTAAATCAACTTATATAAGTCATAATATGTATGTGAGAGAACAAACCTCAACTGACATAACATAAGTCCAAGCTAGCTACAAATTAGAATCTAGATGTTAACCCTACACCAGAAGAAAGGGGGAAGTTACTTGCCAAGTGAACCTCCTAATGACTAAGTGGATCCACTAAGCCTTGTGTGAACGGGGTACTCACCTCTAGTTCTTAGACTCGGGTACTCTCCTCAAGCCTATACTCAGGTACTCGCCTTAAGTCCTCATATATAGAATACTCGCCTCTTAGTGATTTGGGGACTTGCCTCTTAGAGATTTGGGGACTCACCTCTTAGAGATTTGGGGACTCACTTCTAATCCCTTCACCTATGGTGGCATGTAGTTCTTGGACTTGGGGACTCACCTATAGTCCACTTGGTGCTAAGTCTAATCCCACGGAATATAATACATAACCATACTTTAATAACTTGCAATAAATATGAATCATAGAAAGTCTAATCCCACTTGAATCATAACTCAACCCATAGATCATCAAAACTTAAAGAATCCCTACAAAAATATTTTATCAAACACTTAGTGGGTGTGTAATGCTAGAGTAAAACCATGCAATTCAAGAGTGTTATCATTCTAGAAATTTCAATGTAAAACCTTCATTAGATACTTGGTAACACCCTCAAGCAATATACATAAAAATCCTTCATCAAATCTTACAATAGATCTTAGATTCATATCCCAAAACATAGTAAAACAGTCACAATAACATAAACACTAACATAGTGTGCAGTGATTTTCATAATAAATAAGACCCATGAGTAAATCATGAAAATTTAAGGAAAATGGAAGCTTGGGTATTATGGGTGAAAGGAACCCATGAAAGAAACCCACATACCTCAGCTTTAGAGAATAGCTTGATGAAGATTAGAGATGGAGACTTGAAGCTTGGTTGAATTCCTTAAGATCCGGAGAAGGTTTTGGCACTTGAATTTTGAGAGAAATATAAGACTAAGTGTTTGAGTAAGTGTTGGGGAATGTCATGTATGATATGAAGGCAAAATATCGCTAAGTATAGGCATTTTCTCATGTGGAAACACTAGGCCCAAGCCTTAAAAGTCTTGGACCGAGTTAAAAAAAACTGGATAGGAATAACACTGAGGCGTGTGGCGCCTGCAACGCGCTAACATCACTGGAATTTGACACTTTGAAATTTGAAATTGTGAATTGCTCCCTCTAAAATCAGGGTTAGATCCTTTTTCCCAGAAATGTGACCTCTTGAAAAAGAATATGAAGTCGAATTTTTGATATCATGCACCGATTTTTCGATCTATGGAAATACGATTCTAGGCTCTTCTGAGGCACATTTTCAGGCACTTTTTGAGGTCATAACAATATCTCCCCCTTGGAACATTTCTCCCCAAATGTCAAAGAAACATATATGAGAAGAGTAATCATGAACAAATCAGCCACAACAAGACTGCAACTATACATTTAAAACACAATTTTCAATACATCAACATATGCGTCAAAAATCGTCATGAACTTGTTAACATAAACATGGATGCATGCAAATGACATAGGGGCTGAATATAAGGTTTGGAATCATGAAAGGACTTGACATGTCATCATAATCTTGAATAGAAATGAAAGAGATATGGGTATTGCTTTTCCATGCCCGCTGCCCGAGAGACACTTTCGACTTGACGAACCTCCCAAAGAGGCTTAACGAACACCACATCCTTATCAATCATGTTATCCACCAATCCATCCAATATCTCTACTCGACCCTTCTCTTAGGCCAACTTATCCTCCATAACATCTACAATCTCACGAGTTCTATAGCGCTAGAGTCATCAACACACCCCCTTTAACCTAGAAGCATGAAAAACCAAACAAACCAAAACCATATCCCTAGGTGATCCCAATCCTTAAGCAACCTTACCAACCTCTCTCTACATTCTACAAGGACTCATAATCCTAAACTCATTATCAACCTTAAACATACCTAGACCACTTGGTACTATAAACCACCATCTCACCCTTAAGAGACAATCTCCACTCTATCTAACCGATGGATATCTCTAATCACCCCCTTATCCAACCAATGGGCCTCTCTAGTCACCCCCTACCACCATCATCAACACATGCTAGGCTACTTAGAGCACCGACCATAACATTAGCCTTATCAAGAAAAATAATGCACACTTATATTATAATCCTTAAAGAATGCTAACCGCCTTCTCGTTATCCTTTATTCACACCTATTATATTTAGCAACCACCCTCTCATCCCCAAGACTTGCAACACTACCCCCAAATGATTCAAAAGCTCTAAATAAATCAATGGTCCAGCACTAGAGGCCTACACAAACATACCAAGGTAGTGTTTTAAGACCTTATTCAAGAAACCCATAAACATAGCCAGTGCATAAGCCAATCAAACAACTCCAGTGATACTCAAATGCTCACCCCTTGTACGGAAAGACACTTAGGAACATCACCTACCTTTATCCTCAGTTAGAGATAACTCGAAACAAAAATCAAGCTTATAGAAGTGAATATCCCATTGTGGTTGTCCGAAAAAATCGATCATCCATAACCATCTTATTACAACCTTATGGGTTCTACACTTATTGGAATCACGATATGCAAGTAGCCAAACCACCTCAAGACCTCCAACCCATTAAGGTAAGCTCAATCAAAATCTCAAGACAAGACTTTATGCAATAAGAACATGGGAAACCCTTAGAGATCAATTGCACTTTAAGACAAGAATGGATCTACCTCTGTTGCTACCACTTGACAACCTCTTACTCAAAGACGGGCTCATTAGGGGGTCAACTTCTAACTCTGCGGATCCTACTATCAATAGGGACATAATATACATGCAACTAATCCACCTCAAGTATGACATCAAAATCCACTGCATCAACTCCAACTAGTCACAAGGCAAGACCTAAGACAAGATGAACATGGAACAACACCTATGAATATTCTTAGCAATAATATATTCAACAAAGAGGTAGTTACTAAAGGTTCACATAACCACTCGGGACACACAAGAAGCCCACCAGCAACCAAAAGGAATCATGGAACCTCGATCCATCCAAATCAAAACCTTCAACTTACCTGTGGAGTACCATGCCTAGCCTAGTGACTCTTAGAGGGGTATGGTTGAAAATGTCGACGACCATTCTTATGGTTCTTAGAGACCCACATAAAATGCCTCATCTTATGATCCATTCCACCACATCCATAACACGCACTCGAGCGGGCTAAGAAATCTCCCATGTGCATGTAGGAGAAGCTTGTCCACCAACACCTTCACCATAATATATAGGATTAATACCCTATCCGTAGCAACCCTCTTACTTGGAACATCGTCAGACTCTTGATCTTAGAAGCTACCATCAAATAGAGCCCTCTTGGATCCCTCACTTCTAATTCTAAGCTTCTCTCCCTCAAGTTGTTTGACATATATCATGAGGCGGGACAAATTCATATCACTAATCAACATAGCATACTGACACTCTTCATTCACCAAATCGAACACACTTATCAAAAACTTGTTCATTTTAGCCCTTGGGTCGACAACCAAGTGAGGAGCATATTTTGAGAGTTGGTTGAACTTGAGGGCATACTCCCTCACACTCATATATTCTTGCTTCAAGTATATAAACTCCACCAATTTAGCTTCCCCAAGTTCAAGAGGGAAGAACCAATTAAAAAAAGTTGCCTTGAACTCCTCCCATAGAACCACATTGTCAATCCCCTTCTCTTCCTTCTATTGTGTGAACCATATTTGTACCGCCCCCTTGACTTAGTAAGCCACCAACTCCCCCTTCTCTTCCAATGTCACCCATATAGTAGATAGCACCATGTATACTTCATTAATGAACTCTTGAGGTTCCTCATCCACCTTTGACCCAAAGAATACCGGTGGGCTCATCCTTATGAAGTCTCTCACCCGAGATGCTGGGGTAGGGTCATGAGGGGCTTGATCCCCTTGATTGGCTTGATTAGCCACAACTTGGGATAGCATAGTAAGAGCATCCTAGAACCCTCCATTGGTCGATTGCCCCTCAGGTGTGCGGGCTCATCTTCCCCTTGCGTTAGGCATGATCTAGCATATCAAAGAATAATCGTTAGGGAAAATAGCCTTACTTTAACTCTATGGCATGACTTAGGACATGAAGAAGGGAAACATTTCCTAAAATGTCTCATAGCCTTTTGCTCATAGTCATGTTGCAAAACACAACCATGAACAAGACTCTAATTGACGTAGTGTGTTGGACTTTGAGGATCTAACAACCAAGTGCTCTGACACCATCTTTGTTATGACCCAAGCTTAGGGCCTAGATTTGATCGATGAATGGGAAACCCGAATGAACCCCAAACAAGCCTCATAACATATCATTGCACATCCTTAGTCTGGAAGAAATTAAAATGACAATAAGAGATAACCATAAATAAGGGGAAGTGGGACTAAAGGTAAACTTCCATACCATAAACATCAAGAAACAAGAGAGTTAAGGCTCATAGCATAGATACATAACATTTCCAACAACAACTCTACTTCCTAAATAAGAGCGGGATCCAGGATAAGAAACTGGGCTCACCCTCATAGTCAATACATAAGTAAGAGAAGCATAGTTTTAGAACATAGCGTGAGATCATAAGCAACGTCCCTGAAATGGAGGACTCACCAACAAGCTTGAGTGAAATCGTACTAGTCACGTGGGTGGAGATGCTCAAATGGGGCTCCGGTTCCTACATAGTAAGATTATGTAGGCATAGAGTATGCATTAGTACGTTTGAATGTACTAAGTATGTGGGATGGAATGCAACAATAGATAGGCAGTATAAGCAAAATGCAATATCATAGTCAATGGATAGCATAATAACAATATGACATGTATGAATGATGTATGAAGTAAATCATGCTTATAATCCAAATCAACTTATATAGTTCATAATATTAAGTGTGAGAAGAGACCTTAACCGACATAACATAAGACCAAGAGAGCTACAACTTGGAATCTCGATGTTAACCCTACACCGGAAGAAAGGGAAAAGTTACTTACCAAGTTGAACCTCCTAATGATTAGGTGGATCCACTAAGCCTTATGTAAATTGGGTACCATCTCTAATTCTTGGATTTGGGTACTCGTCTCAAGCTTGGATTCGAGTACTCGCCTCAAGCCCTCATATTTAGGGTTCTCGCCTCTTAGTGATTTGGGGACTCGCCTCTTAGAGATTTGGGGACTCGCCTCTAATCCCTTCACATATGGGGGCATGTAGTTCTAGGACATGGAGACTTACCTCTAGTCCACTCAGTGCTAAGTCTCATCCCATGAAATATATAAGATAATCATGCTTTAATAACTTGTAATAAACATAGAGATATGGTACGAGTAGCTCTCACCATCATTGACCTCAGATGGTGAGCCTCAATTCAATTATAAGAATGAGTCATCATCAACATTACATGCTAATTAACATAAGAATCATACTCATGAAAACTTAATTAAGATGGTGGGTATGCATATACATTCTCAAAATCATGCAAATTAGGAGTATAGGATAAGAACGAGTAAAATCAATTTAATTTGAATTCATTTAATAACCCTCCAACATAATAGTAAAATCCTTCTTTGGGTGAAATGAAATCTATCATAGAAACTCACCATTCATTCATAGCTTCATAATTAATGTCATGTGTAGACTTAGTAAGCATAAATTAACTCATAGAAGTAGCTTCAATAGATTTCATGCATACTTAATCAATACTTGAAGAATTCAATCTCAAATCATGTTTGTAATGCATGGTAGAGTTTGCCCATAAAATATCCAACATTAAAATCATGAAATTTGATAAAGAGGGATGGTTTGGCTTCATGAGTGAAAGGAACCCATAAATGAAATCCATATACCTTAAACTTTGAGATTTCTTGAAATTCAGTTGGGGAAGACTTGGGGTTTGTGTTGTGTTCTTGATTTCCAAAACTTGTTCTTGAAATCCTTGAATTTGAATTGGGAATTTGATGATATTTTTGGTGAGGTTTAGAGAGAGTGTTGTGAGTTCTAGAGTTGAAAAAAGGCTAAAGATGAAGGTGTTCACATTTAAATAGGCATTGGGTTATTACCCAAATGCCCTTGGATGAAACTAAAAACCTGAGAGAAAATTACACTAGTTCGCGCTTGGTATGACACAGAAAAGGCACACACGTCAAAGTGTACCAATCCGAGTCCTAGGCGCGTCGCACTACGGGTGCACATAAACACTGCCTCGCCCCCCAATTGCGAAAATTATTTTTCGCTACGGGTCTTCTAAAATTTGGGGTCTACCCATTTCCCACACAATTTTCCCCTTAACAAGAATATGAAGTCAGATTTTTGATGTTTTTGAGATGTTCAAGAAATATGCTTATGGGGCATTCTGAACATATGAGGGGTATTACAAGCATATAGTTGTCTGAGTCGAGATTTTATATTATTTTTAAGAAGTACACATTGCGATTCAAAAACTTATTTACAACACCTACCACTCTCATCCTAATACTCCAAAATCATTCAATATTTCTTCAACAAAGGGCATCATTAATAAGGAAAAAAAGAGAAATTAACAAAAAAAAATTAAAAAAAATATGGACTTCAAGTAAATATCAATACTAAGAAAATATTTAAATAATATACCACAGCAACCACACCATTATTTGGTAACGTCCAAAATATATTTCTCAAGAAAAAAAATACAAACAGTTGCTTGCAAAATATTTATCCAAGTTGTGAGTTGTGGTCGATGCCATAGGGAATATGGAAGATATTGTCAATAGTAAAATTTTAATTTGATAGTCGTTATGAAAATTGGGAGAGTTTTAATTTAAGAAAATAGAAAACAACAATAAAAATAATAATAGTTTGTAATTTAATATTTATTTGTATCAAGATAAATAGAAGTACCTAGGAATGTGTTCCCATGATTTTATAACTTAGCAAGAATAATGTGTTAGTGTTCTATTTCAATATTTAGAATGCAGAACAATAAATTAAGTTCACCAAATCCTTTGGTCAAAGGTGACAGGTAAATTTCACTATGTGACTTGGCGTATCTCCATAGTGTGTATTACTGATCCTTACTTATTAGTCCTAGTACAACCTCCCCTTGGTCTAGTTTGGTTGATTAGACAAAAACACGTCAATTGAATCTTATTAATTAATCTCTTTTCCTATTCATTACTACCTTGGTCCAATCAGTAACACTACGCGAGTTCTAATGTTGGCCACCGCTAGAAAACATGCAAAATGAAGACAGTTAATTAGTACATGCATAAAATTTACTGAAGAATCACTTTATACATTAACTTATGTTTGTTAATCCTTCATGGTTCCCGCAATTCTAGTTATAAAATTTAGCTACTAATTTTCATTGGAAATACACAATTAGAATTTACAAAAATAACCTTACCTGTGTTAATCATAGAAATTCAAGAACAATAGCTACATAATCTTCTAATAGTCAAGAATACAAAGCCTATGACCTAGACGTGACCGGTGAATGGGGAACTCGAGGGGACCCCAAACAACCCTCATATCTTATCATTACACATCCTTGGTCGGTGAAGCAATTAAAATGACATCGAGAAATAAGCATAAGCAAGGGAATTGGGACTAATGGTACCTTCATATAATAACATCAAGAAACAAGAGAGTAAAGACTCATAGCTTAGATACATATTATGTCCAACAGAACTTCTACTACATAAATAAGAGTGGGGGCCAAGACAGGCAATCAGACACACCCTTGTAGTCAATGCATAACCAAAAAAAGTAGTCTTAATACATAGAAAGAGTTCATATGCAACGTCCCCGAAGTGGAGGACTCATCAGCAAGCTTGTAGAATAATCGAACCAGCCACATGGAGGAGGAAGATGATCAAGCGGTGCACCGATCCCTACATGGTGACATCATGTAGGCATAGAGTATGCGTTAGTACGTTTGAATGTACTAAGTATGTAGGATGCAATGCAACAAATGATAGGTATCATAGATAAAATGCATAATTATAGGCAATAGATAGCATGCTAATAATATGACATGTATGAATGATACTCAAAGTAAAATCATGCTTATATAGAACATAATATAGTGCAAGGAGTGACCATTATAGTGCAAGCCAAGGCCTACCACCCCCTTGGATAGGCATATGAGGTACAAACCCCTTTATGAGGTTAATGGAGCACAAACCGCCCCCTCCTCAACAAGTTTGATTGAGTACAAACTGCCCAACGGGTTGATGGAGCACAAACCCCTCAATAGGTTGATGGGTACAAACCCCCAACAAGGTTGATGAGTACAAACCCCTCAACAAGGTTACACGGGCCTACCACCCCCCAAATTAGGTGATTGAGGTACAAACCTCTCAACAAGGTTACCGGTCCTGCAACCTCCCAAGTTAGGCTTGGTCATCCCCAACACTACAAAAATAATATCATATATATACATCCTTTAATCGTCATATATTCCCTTTCATCATCGTTCTATTATCATTTCATCATCATCTCATCCTCATTTCATCATCATATATTTATTCAACTCACAAGACATGCATAATCCCTCCAATTTCTCAAGAAATCATAATCGGACATTTTATTAAACACTTAGAGGGTTTGTAGTACTAGTGTAAAACCATATAATTCAAGAGAGAATTCATGCAAGAAAATTCAGTGTAAAATCTTCAATAGATACTTGGTAATATCCTCAAGAAATATGCATCAAAAGCCTACATCAAGTCTTACAATAGATCTTAGATTCATAGCTCAAAACACAATAAGACAGTCTCAATTTCATAAGCCTAACATAGTGTGCAGTGATTTTCATAATAAATAATACCCATGAGTAAATCATCTTCAAATCATACAACTTTTAGGAAAAGAAAGCTTCGGCATCATGGGTGAAAGTAACCCACATACCTTAGCTTTGGAGATGAACTTCATGAAGAATGAAGATGGAGACTTGAAGCTTGAATGCAATCCTTATGAGTCCGGAAATACTTTCGAGACTTGAGTATAGGAAAAAAAATTTTGGCTAAGTGTTTGATGATTATTGGAAAATATTTAGAATGATATGAGGGTGAAAAATAGCTACGTGTAGGTACTTTTACGTTTGGGAACATTTAGGACCAAGACTTCAAAGCCTTGGTCCGCAAGAAAAATAATCGAATAGAAAAATATACATGTCTGCGTTGCATACAGGACACGAGAATAGAGTTTCTTCTTCTAGACACCCTTGGCGCGTCATGTTAGGGGCGCGAAAAGCTCTTTGGAAATCGTATTTTGGGAATTTAAAATTTTGATACGGTTGCTCTAAAATCGGGTTTAGACCCCTAAATTTGACACCTTGAACAAGAACATGAAGTTATATTTTTGATATTATGCATGGATTTTGAGATATATGGAAATCATGAATCTGGGCACTTCCAAGGCATTTTTTCGGGCAGTTTTTGGGGTCTTTCCAATATCTCCCCCATTGAAACATTCATCCCCAAAAGTCAACGAGACGTATACGAGAACATAAAGATGAAACTTTCATCCCACATAGGGATGGAACAATGCACTTAAACATCATTTCACAAATCTCATCATAAGTGTAAAATCATCATGAACTTGTCAATTTAAACATGAACATATTGAGGGCTGAACCTAAGATGAGATCATATAAAAGACTTAGATCAATACATTAGTATTGAGTGGAGTGGAAAAGTTAAGGATATTGCTTTTGCATGTCCGCTTCGGACTCCCAAGTAGCACTCTCAACTTGTTGATTACCTTAACGGAAACCGCCTCTATGTTTCTTAATCTCTTCACTTGCCTATCCAAATCTGAACCAGATGCTCTTCATATGTCAAATTATCTTCAACTACACCCAAAACATCAAGAGGCACAATAGAATTCAGAACACCCACACATTTCCTCAACATAGACACATGAACTATCGGGTGAACCAAACCTATTTCTCCAGGCAATTCGAACTCATAAGCTACCTTGCCAACCCTTCTCATCACTCTATAAGGACCTAAGTATCTTGGGATCAACTTGCCCTTCTTACGATAATGGACCACCCCCTTCATGGGTGACACCTTTAAATAAACCCAATCACCAGCTCAGAATTCAAGATTTCGTTTCCTCACATTGGCATAGGAATTTTGGCAACTTTGGGCTGTCTTCAACCTTTCTCTAATCATCCTAACCTTCTCAAGAGACTCCATAACTAGATCTTATCCTAACAAGGCCACCTCACAAACTAAAACCACCCAACTGGTGATCTACGTCTACCATAAATGGCCTCAGATGGAGCCATACCAATGCTAGAATGATAGCTACTATTGTAGGCAAACTCAATCGATGGGAGGTGATTATCCCAACTACCTTTAAGTTCCAACACACATGATCTAAGCATTGCCACAAAAGTTTGGATGGTCCTTTCAGCTTGGCCATCTATTTGAGAGTGAAAGGCCGTAAAAAGCTTAACTCTAGTACCAAGACCTTATTGGAAAGATCTCCAAAAATGTGAAGTAAATTGAACTCCACAATTTGATATGATGGAAAGCGGAACCCCATGCAATATCACCGAGTCATGCATGTATAATATTGCATAATCTTCAGCCCCATATGTGGTCTTAACCGGTAGAAAGTTAGCCGATTTGGTCATCCTATCAACCACAACCTAAATGGAATCAAAATGTTTCCTTGTCTTGGGCAACCCCACCACAAAATCCATATTAATTAATTTCCACTTCTAAGACGGTATCTCTATGTCTTGGGTTAGGCCACCCGGCCTTTGATCTTCGGTTTTGACTTGTTGACAACTATGAAAATCGGAAACGAATTTAGCAATGTCCTTTGTACTGCCTCCCCACCAATACACATCCCTCAAATCTCTATATATTTTGGTGGAACCGGGGTGGATAGAATAAGAAGAGTTGTGAGCATCATCAAGGATCTTTTCTATCAAGCCAAGCCATCTACATACGGTACACACAATCTACCTTGGTACTTAAGGGCACCATCTCCCACTTGGAAGAAAACCTCCACCTTGCCCTATTTCACTAAGGCCCTTCAACTTTAACAAGGAGGTATGAAGATCTTGTTTTGACATCACCTCATCAACCATGGAAGACCTAGAACCATCCACAACAACAACATCACCACTACCAACCTCCTCCAATCTAACCCCCATCCTAGCCAACTAATGTACTTCCCTAGCCATATTCTTCTCACCACTATCAACATGACCTAGGCTACCCATTGACACCCTACTCAAGGCATTTGCCACCATATTTGCCTTACTCGGAAGAGAATACACACTCATATCATAGTCTTTAAGAAGTTCTAGCTAACTTCTTTGCTTCAAGTTGAGATTTTTTTGAGTAAAGACATATTGGAGGCTCTCATGGTTGGTGAACACATCTACATGCACCCTATATAAATAATGTCGCCAAATTTTCAAAGAAAACACTATGGCGGCCCATTCAAGATCATGAGTAGGGTAGTTCTTTTCATGCACTTTGAGCTTCCTAGAAGCATAGGCTAAAACCTTACCATTTTGCATAGCACACAACCCAAACCAACTCTAGAAGCATCACAATACACCACAAACCCCTTATGCCCATACGGTAGTGACAATATAGGAGCAGACACAAGCCTATCTTTCAAGGTTTGGATGCCCTTCTCACATTCATCGGTCCACACAAACTTAGCCTTCTTTTGAGTTAATTTTGTCATAGGGGAAGCAATAGAAGAGAATCTATTCATAAACCTTTGATAATACCCCTTTAAGCCCAAGAAACTCCTAATATCCGATGGGGTCAATGGCCAAGGCCAATTTCTAATCACATCGGTCTTCTTAGGATTCACCTTTATACTATCCACCAACCCCAAATGCCCTAGGAAAGCAACCACTTTATGAATCCGACAATAGTTTTGAGACTTGAGTTTTGGAGAAAAATATTTTGCTAAGTGATTGAATGAGTATTGAGAAATATTTAGAATGATGTAAGGGTGAAAAATAGCAAAGTGTAGGTAATTTTAAGTTTGGGAACACTTAGGCCCAAGAATTCAAAGTCTTGTCTTGTAAGAAAAACAAGTGGACAGAAAACTATACATGTTCGCATCGCAGACAAGATGCTAGAATAGAGATTCTTCATTTGGTCACCCTTGGCACGTCGCGCCAGGGTGCAAAAAGCTCTCTAGAAATCATATTTTAGGAATTTAGAGTTTTGATATTTGTTGCTCCAAAATTGGGGTTAGACCTTCCTCCCCCTAAATTTGACTCTTTTAACAAGAATATGATATTGGATTTTTGATATCACGCACAGATTTTAAGATATATGCAAATTATGATTTTGGGTACTTTCGAGGCACATTTTCGGGAACTTTTTGGGGTCGTTACAAACTGGGGCTCCGGTTCCTATATGGTAACATCATGTAGGCTTAGAGTATGCATTAGTACGTTTGGATGTACTAAGTATGCAGGGGGCAATGCAACAAGAGATAAACAACATAGTCAAAATGCATAAACGTAGACAATGAATAAGTATATAGCAATATGGCATGCATGGATGATGCTTAGAGTAAATCATGCTTACATAGAACATAATACATGTGTAAGAAGTGACCATCAATGTGGAATATCCAAGGCCTAAAACCCACTGGGAGAGGCAATTGAGGTACAAACCCCTCAACATTGTTATTGAGGTACATACTGATGATGTTCACACTCCAATAAGAAAGTTATAGTTGTCAACAATTAAACTAACTGAAGGTTAGGGTCGTATCCACAACGAATACAGGGTTTGACTATGAAATTTCACTATTAATCATTTCGAGTATCTATAACTTAAATCTCTAAATGGGGGGGGGATTTTGTGATTCAAGAACAAAAATAAAAATAAAGATTATACTACGACTGAGAAAACACTCAATTTAGGGACAACTTAGGGGCTAACTCGATTGTCCTAGACAACATAACTACAATTGGAGATATGCATGCAAGACGATAACCTTGGTTCTTCCATCTCTCTTGTGAAGGTGAAGGTCGAATTTCACCATGACACTTAGTCGGCTACCATGGTGTGCTAACTAACCATTAGCTATTGTCCCAGTTAACCTACCTTTGGTATGGTTTGGTTGAGTAGACGAGAACACATCAATAAAATCCCGTCATCTACTTACTTTTTCCTATTCGTCACTACCATGGTCAGGATCGTGATAGTAGGTGGGGTTTGGTGTTGGCCACCACCAAACAACAATTAAAATAAAGGGAAAGAGATAATACATGTGAAATCCTAATCATAGAAATGCAATAAACCTAGGTCATCTCAAGTCAACTACCCATGATTCCCACAACCCCAAGTTGTGGGTGCTTAGCTACTCATAGCTAAGAAAAAATCGACAAAACTGTAAATACAAGACATAGTTGAGAATTTTATCCAAAACAATGAAGAGTGAAGACACCATAAGTTGCAAACCACAAGCTTGATATATTGAGAATGAATACAAATGAGATTTGCACTCCCCAAAAATGGTTTTTACAAGAGCAAATAAAAAGACCAAGCTAGAACCCTAAAATATTATTTGAGAGAATATTAAAGGTGATGTTCAATATCTAGAATCTAGTCTCTCTAAAGAAAAACCTAACTTAAAGTATTTATAGTGTTTACAAATTTATCCTTAAAATTACACATAAAATATAGATGGCATATGGTTCGTCCCGCAGGTACAACTCGTAGGTCACCCTACGAGTCGTAATCGAGGACTTGCATCAGGTTCTGGCATTTTGGACTCAACTGGTACGACCCACTGGCATGAGTCGTTGCTAGTGCTAAGAATTTTATGCTTCTCTCATAAGTCTAGCTCTTCACATTTTGGTCCAAAGTTTTGGCTTTCTGTTTCCTACTACGAGTCCACCTATACAAGTCATAGTGAGACCTACGACTCGTAGGGCTGATCTCCACTTTGCAGATTTCTAATTTTTGTTCTCTATTTCTGGCTATGGGATCATCATACGACTCTTAGCTTGGGCTACGACTCGTAGGTAAGCTTGTATGTCATGTTCTTCAAGAAAAATGGCTACGACTCCACTTTGCAATTTTTCTCCAAAATCATGCCAACCTACCTTTTTTGCAATAACAACACAAAAATACATAAAAATCATAAAAGGTCACATTAAGGACTCACAAAATTTCTTGTTTTAGGTATCAAATATGTTATATTTTGACAGCACATCAATTCCCTTAAATTAGAATTATTGTTTGTCCTCAAGCAATGACTCAATCTAAGTAGACAATGAGAAATGCATAGCATCTACACTAATGACATATACATCAATTATTCTAATTTAGGTACCCAACTTTCATTTTCAAAACAAGATTGCAAGGATACTAAGCAGAACAGAACATAACGATGCATCTGGCGACCCAACTATGATAATCTAAGGAGCATCAAACATCCACAATTACTGGTATGGTCATATGCTAATCAAGTAGTGCAAATGCACTCGCAGAAAAGAAGTCCCTCTAACTCACACAAAAAGCATTTAGAATTCAGGGACTGTGCAAGCATTCTCACTCTCACAATTGAAATTCATGCAAAATGACTAACACCATAGGTTTGCCCCTATACTTAGTTTTCGGGTTGATGACAAAGTGGATTTGGATTACTTTAGGACTTAACGTCTTGTAACGGCTAATGGGGCTTTGGTATGACATTTTAAGTAAGTAGTGACTAACAACTATCCTTGAACCATGTTCACCAACATCTTTACCTTCATAACCCAAACATTTTCACCAAATCCACCCTTATTCTCCTATTTTAAACTTCCCTTGGTTGCCTTCTTTTTCTATTCAGGTGGGCCTTATTTCTGAACTCATTTTTTTTTTGCTAATCTCTTCAACTCAAGGGACTTTTCTTTTTCTTTTTCTTCACCCAGCTCAGTATTATTCATTTCTTTCTTTCTTTCCCAACCAACTATCTTATTTTCATTACTTTACCATAATAAAGCCACCCTCAAATTAGGTTTTTAGCCTGAGGTGAAGTACACAGTATCTGTTCCCCAAACTAGGGCCACAATTTGTAGCCACCCTCAAATTAGGCTTTTAGCTTCAATTAAGGTTCACATGTTCAAGGATAAAACCAGAGCCAAAATCAAAGTATTTCATCAAACAAGATTAAGCTAGCAAAGTGTCAAGAAAGAATGAGTACTTGAGAAGCTCAAAACTTTGGAACAAGGGATTCACTCGCTCAGTTGGTAGGTCATTTAGGCAAAAGTGGGCTCACTGACAGAATGAAAGCCTAAGATCCCTTCCAAATCAACCACATCAGCAAACTAATCTTAGAGTAATAAGGCAAGTTCTGAGTCCATACACAATGCATGAATGCAACAAAATTAGCTCACAACACACATGGCATTGTACTCACAATCATGTATAGACTCATAGGTCATGTTTCAAGCCTCAGCTTAACTTCACATTTTCAGAACAAACATTGCCAGATACTCCAATTGCATGAATGCATCAATAACCCCAATCTCAAAAATTTTGAGGGTACTACATTTGGTAGAACCAGGGAGAATAGAGCAAGAAGAATTATGGACTTCATCAAGGATCTTTTCTACTAAGCCATCAACACAAGTTACACACAACCTGCCTTGGTAACTAAGTTCACCATTCCCCCTTGGGTGAAAAACTCTACCTTGCCCTCTTTCACCAATGCCATCAATTCTCACAAGGAGGGATCAGGATCATGCTTTGCTCTTACCTCATCAACCAATGAAGATTCAGAACTATCAATAACAATAACACCATCATTGACGATCTCTTTCAATCAAACCTCGAATCTAGTCTACTGGTGAACCCACCTAGTCGCCTGCATGCTACCACCATCAGCATGAACAAGGCTAACCATAGACAACCTACTCAAAGCATCTGCCACAATATAAGTCTTACCTGGATGATTATGCACACTCATATCATAATCCTTATGAAGTTCTAACCACTTATTTTGTCTCAAAATGAGATCCCTTTGGGGTGAACACATGTTAGAAACTCTAGTGAATGGTAACCACACTAACATGCACCCCGTTTGACCAATGACATCAAATTTTCAAAGCGAAAGCCCCGCAACCAACTCTATGTCATAGACAAGATAATCCTTCTTATGCATCCCAAATTATCTAAAAGCATAAACTTCCACCTAACATCTTGCATCAACACACATCCCAAACCAATCCGAGCTACATCACACTATACAACAAGCCCTTCCAACCCTTCCAGTAGAGACAAGAGAGGAGCCTTCTTTTGGATCAACTTAGTCATGGGAGAAGCAATAGAAGAGAACCCATTCACAAACCTCCAGTGGTAACCCACTAAGTCCAAGGAACTCCTAACATCCAAGGGAGTCAAAAGTCTAGGCCAATTTCTATTCACATACATCTACTTAAGATCAATTTAATACCATCTCCCGACACCACATGAACTAGGGACGTAACCTCCTTTAACCACATTTCACACTTCAAATACTTATCATACAACTCCTCTTACCCCAAGAATTGCAACACTACCCCAAAATGGTTAACAAGTTCTAAATAAATCCATACTTCATCACTAGGGACCACAACAAGCATAACAAGGAAGGGACTAAAGACCCTACTCATGAAACCCATAAACATAGACGGTGCATAAGCCAACCAACAACTCCAAAATACTCAAAAGGGTCACTCCTAATCCGAAAGGCACTTTGGGATATCACCTACCCTCTTCATCAATTGGGAACAAAACCCGAACCAAAGGTCAAGCTCAGCTAACTGACTAACCCATTGTAGTTGACCAGATAGATTGATCATTCTTAATTATCATGTAACCTTATGGGTTCTACCATCTAAGGAAACACAATATGCAAGTAGCTGAACCACCTCAAGACCTCCCATCCAACAAACTAAGTTCAACCAAAAATCACAAGACGAGACCGTATGCAATAAGAACTTGGTGGCAACCCTTAGAGACCAATTATGCCTTAAGACAAGAGATAGACTTACCCCTTTGCATCAACTTTACAAATCTTCACTCAAGGACAGATTCAATAGAAAATCAGAATTTAACTCTACAAGCCCTATATCAAGGGAGACACAACATGCATGCAACTAATCCACCCTAAGAATAATATCAAGGTCCACCATAACAATTCTTACAAGTTACAAGGCAAGAACTAATGTAATATGAGCATGGAATAACACCCATGAACTTTCAAACAATAATAGGCTCACCTATAAGATAGACACCAAAGAGAGTTTGGGACGCACATGAAACCCACTGTAACCAAAAGAATAATGAGAGAAATAGTGGTACACCGGGCCTCTCAATGCAAACACATCAAGACCAAAGGAAATTCAACATACCTATAAAAACATCGGGCGCCTCATCCCCTCCTTGAGCCTTTTGATCAACATCACCACCTTTACATTTGTCTTGGGCATTAGGACAATTCATAGTTTTGTGGTTTATAACCCAACTATGTACCTGTGTTCCTCCTACAAGCACCACCATGTTTCCTCTAAGATTCAGGCATCTAGGACGAGTCACCCCACCATTGCCCCTTTTACTCTTATTGTGTTTATGAGGGTAATCCTTTACTTTATGACCCAACTCTTCACAACCATAACAAGCATCGATGCCTCTCAACCATGGACTATCATGTCCCCTACCATATTTTGGGCACCTAGCATAAGGCACCACACAACCACCATCTCTACATTTGGAACTTTGGAACTTACCCCCAACACGGGCCCTCTTGGCCTCACTACCCCTCTCTTACCATTAGAATTCTCGGGGTACCCACTTGTTGCCTAGGTGAGTTGCACATTTGCCACTGCTATGGCCATTCCCATAGAGCATTGCAAATCTCTATATTAATCACATCACCGTCCTGAGTAGTTCGAGACATATCCTAGAATTTAATGGTTAGGGATTAGTGATAAGCCCTAGGGGACCTAACTCCATTGCACAACATAGATCATGAAGAAGTGAAAAATTTCCTAGAATGCCTCATATCCTCTAATTCATAGTTATGACGTGCTTCACAAACATGAATAAGATCTAATCGACGCAGTGTGTTGGACACCAAGGATCTAACGACCTAGTTCTCTAATAGAAAGTTTGTCAAGACCCAAGCCTGGGACCTCGATGTGACCGACAAAATGGGAAATCTGAAGGGACTCGAAACAAGCCTCATAGCATATCATAACACATTCTTGGTGATGAAAGCAATAAAATGATAATAAAACATTAGGTATAGGGGTAAAGGGAATAAGGGAAACTTCGATGTTGTAAAAAATAAGAGTTAATAGAGTCAGGACTCATGGAATAGATACATAACATGTTAACAATACCTCTACTACATAAAGATAAGAACGGGGGCCAAAACAAGCAACTAGGCTCACTCTCATATTAATTACAATAGGTAATCCAAACATACAAGAAATAGTCTAAACATAAGCTTGAGAGAAGATAGATATTGTCCCCAGACTTGAGAAGTCACCATAAGATATCTTGAACAATCTGCGTAGCCACAAGGAGAATAGATAGGAGCTTCGATTCCTATATGGTGATATCATGTAGGCATAGAGTATGCATTAGTATATTTGAATAAACCAAGTATGTGAGATGCAATGTAACAATAGATAGGCATCATAGGCCAAATGCATAATCATAAGCAATGAATAACATAATAATAATATGGCGTGTAAGAATGATGCTTGAAGTGAGAGCATGCTTTAATAGGACATGAGATATTTCTAGGGAATAACCATTCATACTGCAATCCAAGGCATACAACCTCCTTAGAGAGGCACATGAGGTACAAACCCCCTCATGAGGTTGATGGAGTATAAACCCCCCAACAGGTTGATGGGTACAAACCCCCAACATGGTTGATGGGGTACAAAACCCCCCATGGGGTTTATTGAGTACAAACCCCGCAACAAGGTTGATGGGTACCAACCCCCAACAAGGTTACCCAGGTCTACCACCCCCATGTTAGGCGATTGAGGCACCAACCCCTCAATAGGTCACCCGGGCCTATAACCCCCCAAGCTAGGCTTGGTCATCCTCAACACTATAAAAGTAGTATCGTATAGATATACACATAAAGTTCTCCCATTATCATATAGTCATTTTAGCCATACATTCCTCTTATCATTGTACAATCATCATATTCATGCATTCCTTTCATCCTCCTATAGTCATCATCTACATGCATCAATTTCATCAATCATTCCATTATCACTTCATCATTATTTCATCATTATATTGTCATTTGAGTCATAAGACATGCATTAGACCTTCAATTTCTCAAGAAATCATAATTAGACATTTTATCAAATACTTAGAGGGTGTGTAGTGCTAGCGCAAAACCATGCAATTCAAGAGTGAAATCATACAACTAATTCCATGTAAAACCTTTGATAGATACTTGGTAACACCCTCAAGCAATATATATCAAAACCCTTCATCGAATCTCACAATGGATCATAGATTCATAAGTCAAAAGAAAGGAAAATAGTTATAATTTCATAAGCCCAACATAGTGTGCAGTGATTTTCATAATAAATAAGACCTATGAGTAAATCATCTTTAAATCATGCAAATTAGGGTGAAAAGGAGGCTTGGGCATCCTGAGTGAAAGGAACCCATGAAAGAAACCCACAAATCTTATCTTTGGAGATGAACTTGATGATGATTGGAGATGGAAACTGGTAGCTTGGTTAGATTCCTTAAGATCCAAAGAGGATTTTGGCAGTTGAATCTTGAGAGAAATATAAGGCTAAGTGTTTGAGTGAGTTTTGGGGAATGTTTTGAATGATATGAGGCTAAACAATGGTTAAGTATAGGTATTTTCACGTGTGGGAGGGCTTAGGCCCAAGACATAAAATTCTTGGACTGAACTTGAAAATCAGGATGGAAATAACACTATGGCATATTGTGCCACCGATGCCCATACACTGTTTTCGAGCTCACTTTGAAATTTTGAATTTTTCTACAGTTACTCTAAAATCGGGGTTAGACCTTTTCCCCCTAAATTTGACCCCCTAAACAAGAATGTAAAGTTGAATTTTTGATATCACGTACGGATTTTGAGGTATATAGAAAAAATGATTCTGGGCACTTCCGAGGCATATTTTTGGGCACTTTTTGTAATCGTTTTACTCTCTTTAAATATTGAGTTCTCTGAGTACTAGGTAAATAAACTTATGAAAAATAACCTAAAAGACCTATTTGTTATAGTTATATTCAAATCATAAACAAAATGGAGAACTTGTCAACATGCCTTACAAAAGCTCTTTACGACCTATATTGAAGTTTAAGGCCTATAATCAGGGTCTCGTACTCAGCTGTTGGATTTTGGACTTCAATACTACGACACCCCTCTATGACTCGTAAAGTGGTTTATGACTCATAAAGGGAGTTTAGTCTAATGATATTCTTGCAAGTCCACTTCGCTGATCCTTAGGGCATGAATCCTCTTCGACGACTCGTCTGCATGTTCGTAGAATGAACTTTAAAAATTAGCCACTCACAGAAAATCTTCATGAAACCCCCCTACCACTCATAGAATGGTCTACAACCCATAGAGGGTCTCATATAACAACAAATCTACAACAGTTCTATAACTTTCCCCAAAATCATGGCCAATCTGTAATCCTTCAAATATACACATAAAATACATAAAATTAACTAACATCGCATTGATAACACATAAATTTTAATTTTTAAGCATAAAAAATATTGTATTTGGGCAGCACATCAACACCCTCAACTTAAATTGTCGCTTGTCCTCAAGTGAAGAACTCAATCTATATGGACAACACAGTAATACACAGACCTCAACTCCATGGCATACATCATATAAGTCTCAGACTTTGATACACACACTAACTTGCCAAAATAGGATTACATAGCTATTTAGCAAATCAATGCAAAATGGTGCATGTGACAATACAACTATGACAATCAAGTTAGTATCAATAGTTAACAATCATTGAACAAGTCTAGTGCTAACAATGCAATGCAAGTGCCCTCATGGAAAGAAGTCTCATACTTGACACTAAGTGATGTTTCCATGTTTAACTTTGAGACTATGCAAAAACACTCACCCTCACAAAAGATATTCATGCATAATGTCTAATACCATATATAGCTTGCCCCTATAATCATGACTTAGACCTTCAACTAACTGGACTAGGATCACTTTAGGATTTTCTAGGCTTGTAACTCAAGCTCAGGAGGCTTTAGTAAGATATTTTTGAAAGTAGTGACTAAAGGCCCTCCTTAACACTATGTTTTTCTATACTTTGCCCTACCTACTTCGCTATTTTCACCTTATTCTCCCATTTTTCTGTTTCAAACTTTTCTGGGTGCTTTCTTTTCATTTTTTAGCTTTTTGCCTTGTTTTTACACTTCACTGTGCTTTTTATCTTACAACTAAGGCATCACTTATTTTTTTTCTTACACCCAGTACATGATTTTCTTCCTCCATATTCCTAACTCATCCCTTTATATTTGTGTTTCACCCTTATACCAGCCACCTTCAACTTAGGCTTTTGGCCTGTGTTGAGGTGCATAATATTCATCCTCCGAACCAGGGTCACTTTTGGTAGCCACCCTCAACTTAGGCTTTTTGCCTCAATCAAGGTACATAATGTCCAAGGAAGGACCAGGGCCTTTTTTAGGATTTTACAACTAACAAGGATAGGTTAATCAGGTGTTTACAAGAGTAGGTACATGTTAGGCTCAAACATTAGGAACAAGGGATATATCATCATTTTGGGTAGTCAGTTTTAGGCTATAGTGGACTATTCAAAAATGATGGCTTAAGATCCCTTCCTAATCTAGTTAATCTACAATCTAACTTAAAGTAATAAGGCAAGTTCTAAATTAGCACAAAACACATGAATTTATCAAATTATGCTCACACTCACATGTCACTGCATACATTATCAACAAAAGACTCACAGATCATGCTTCTTACCTTCATATGTCCTCTTTTATTAGAACAGATATTGTCAGACACCTAGACATGCATGGTTGTTGTCTAAAAATCTAAATTTTTGGTGGGTATATAAAAATATGCTATATGCCACAAGATTTAGTACTATATGCTACAAATATTATCTAAGCATCCTAAACGTGATGGTTCAACAAAAAGTTAACATCCACAAGAAAAAAGAACACAACCAAGAAACCCCTAGGATAAAAAATTAGAGTATTTATGGACATAAGCTACTCAGACTTCACTGAGGCCCAAAACTACCCACACCCAATCAAAAATGATGTGCATTGTGCCCAATGCACAAAATCAAAACAACATAGAACATAAGGAGTTAAAAATACACCTGGGTGGCTAAGCGCCAGTCTCCACCTTGGGTTGTGTCATGATCCAAGCCTAGTATCACGACCCGAAATTCGTGACCGTGTTAGGACCATGCAAGAGTGTACGTGCCAGCTATTTCAAACTACATGGGTGGGGGCAACAATAGCAATAAGGCGTTGTTCTTCCCTAGTTACATAGGCTTCGCTGAGTTAGGCATGCCAACCCAATTAAGTTTGGGGAGTTTGTCGCATGTCGAGGACATAACTATGAATTAAACCAGAGCAAACAAGGGGCACAACTAGTTGGAAGCGATTACCGCTTCTATGATGATCCCATAGCAGGGCAAAACTAGTCGGTACGTTATTTGATCAGGCTAGTATAGGGTAGTATGGGATGCCTCCAGACGCTGCACGGGCACACTGCTACGCACCAGACTCTCGGCCCGTGTCAATTGGTATCAGAGCGGGACATGCTGTTCATGGCTAGAAGTATGTCGATCCTTGGGCGGAGACTTTCTTCCTCGCGAAAAGGGTGCTAACTCTAGATGAGAGCACGAGGGGATGGCACAAGGAGCTGCGGCAGTCCGAGGATTGAGCCGAGGGAGTTACGTACAACAACATTGCGTTGAGGTCGCTGCCACAATAGATGGGGGAGAATGTCACGACTCGAAATTTATGACCATGTTAGGACCACACAAGAGCATACGTGCCGGCTATTTCAAACTGCATAGGTATGGGCGATAATAGTAATAAGGCGTTGTTTTACCCTAGTTGCATGGGCTTGGCCGAGCTAGGCATGCTGTCCCAATTAAGTTTGGGGAGTTTGTCGCTTGTCAAGGACATAACTACAAAGGGAGCCGGAGCATACTAGGGGCACAACTGGTCGAGAGCTATTGCCGCATCCCTAATGAGCCCATGGCAGGCGAAACCAGTCGGTATGTTATTTGGGCAGGATTGTCTGGGGTAGTATGGGATGCCTCCAGACGTCGGACGGGTGCACTGCTGTGCGCCAGACTCTCGGCCCGTGTTACTAGGGTCTAGATGTGACTGGTGAATACGGAACCTCAAACAAGCCTCAGCATATCATCAAATATCCTTGGTCGTGGAAGCAAGATAGTTCATCAAAAGAAACATAAACTAGGGAAAATTTGGAACTATGGGAGGGAGACTGATATTTAAATAGCTTGAATTACATAAGTGAGTCAAAGCTCAAGCATAATACATATTAGTCCAACAAGGCCTCTAACATAGAACTTAGCGGGGGCCAAGACAAGCAACCGGGCGCACCCTCATAGTCAAAGTATACCAAAAAGGAAAGACAGTCTTCAATACATAAGATAAGAACATAAATATTTCCCTCGGACATGAGGACTCACCAACTAGTTTGAATTGAAGCCACTAGCTATGTGGAGGAGGATGATGACCAAATGAAGCTCTAGTTCCTACATGGTAATATCATGTAGGCATAGAATACGCATTAGTACATTTGAAAGTACTAAGTATGTAGGATGCAATGTAACAAGAGATAGGCAACATAGTCAAGATGCAATATCAAAGGCAAGGAATAGCATAATAATAATATGACATGTATGAATGAAACTTTAAAGTAAAACATACATATATAGAATATTGTACACAAGTAGAAGGAGACCATTATCATAGACCAAGCAACTAGTGCTTAGAATCCAAGGTTTAGCACCCCCTTGGATGGTGATCAAGGTATATACCTCTTAATTGGTGGATGAACATCACACCCTTCATCAAGCTGGCCAAGGTATCAACCCCTTGCTGGTTAATTGACATCCCACCCTGCGTTTAGGTGGATAAGGTATCAACCCCACACCGATTAATGGACATCCCACCCTCTATTTTGGTGGCTAAGGTATCAACCCCTTGCTGGTTAATGGACATCCCACCCTCAATTTAGGTGGTTAAGGATACCCTTTGCCGATTAATGGACATCACACCCTCTAATTAGGTATTCAAGGTATCAAGCCCTCAACAATGGTTGATGGACATCACACCCTCCACCAAGCCTATAATCTTATAATAACATAGACACTCCTCAAAACATTACTTCTACCAACATTCATTTCATCATCATAAAGTAATTTAACTCATAAGACATGCTTTGGACCTTCAATTCCTCAAGAAACCACATCTGGACATTTTATAAAACACTTAGATTGTGTGTAACACTAGCATAAAACCATGCAATATAGAGATGAAATCATGCAAGAAAATTCATTGTAAAACTATAAATCAACACCTTGCAGTACCCTCAAGCAATATACATCAACACCCCTCACCAAATCTTATAATAGATCCAAGATTTATAGCTCAAAATATAGCAAAATAGTCATAACTTTACATAGCTTTAACTTAGTGTGCAGTGATTTTCATAATAGATAAGACCTATGAATAAATTAATCTTAAATCATGTAATTTTTGAGTAAAGAGAGCTTTGGTTTCATGAGTGGAAGGAGCCCATGAAGGAAACCCACATACCTTAGATTTGGAGATGTACTTGAGAAAGAATGGAGATGAAAGCTTGAATGAAATCCTTGATGAAATACTTAATGAAATCCTTAAGATTGGTCTTGAGTTTTTTAGGACTCAAATTTAGGGTGAAATATAAGTCTAATTGTTTGAGAGGAGATTGGGGATTGTCAACGATAATATGAGGGTGAAATAAGGCTAAGTATAGGTACTTTCAAGTATGGGAACCCTTAGGACCAAGACTTTAAAGTGTTGGACCGAAGTAAAAAAAATAGGACCAAAATAACACTGCTCCGCGTCGCAAAAACTCTCTAGAATTTACATTTTTACACATACGAGTTCTACAGAAACGAGCATAAATTCTTCATCCAAACATGGAATGAGGTGAAACCAAGTGCATTGCTAATTTAAAGAGATTTAATTTGGTAGGACCACCCAGTTCTTTGTGTGTTAAGAGATATGCTCTTTTAAAGTTGAGCCTCCTAAATGCCATTTTTGCGATTTTCGAATTTTGATAGGGTTGCTCTAAAATTCGAGTTAGACCCAATTCTTACTCAAATTTGCCTCCCAAACTATAATATGAAGTTAGATTTTCAAAATACCGAATAGATTATTAGATATATGAAAATTACAATTCCAGGCACTTCCAAGGCACATTTTTGGGCACTTTTTGGGTTGTTTTAGTATCTCCCCTTTTGGAACATTCGTCTCGAAATGTCAAAGAAATGTACAAGTGAAGAGTAATAATAAGGAGATCAGTCCCAACAAGAATGCAACATTACATTTAAAACACCATTTTCAAAATCTCAACATAAGTGTAAAATCATCATAAACTTGTCAACTTAAACATGAATGCATATGAATGACATAGGGGCTGAAACATAGGACTTGGAAACACATGAAGAACTTAGTCACTATCTTAGGCTTGATTAGAGTGAATGAGGTACGAATATCGATCCCATAAGACCATTTCAGCTTCCTTGGAGACACCCTTGACTTCCTAATCCTTTCAAGAGGGCCTTAATGAATATCATGTCCTCATTAATCAACTTCTGCACTCATCCATCAAACATCACCACCGAGGCCTTCCCCTAAGCCAACTTGTCCTTCATATCACCAATAATCTCAAAGAGTGCTATAGCACTAGAGTCACCAATACATCACATCAACCTAGAAGCATGGAGAAGCAGATTAACCAAACCCCTGCATATACTCAATCCCCAAACTTATGCAACCTTATCAACTTCTCTCTTCATCTTATAAGGACTCACAATCATAACTCATTTGTCAAACTTAACCACACCTATCCTACTTGTTGCCACGAACTACCATCTCTCCCTTGGGAGACTACCTCCACTCTACCATCTTTCCACTCAAAACTTCCAACTCTAATAAGGCGGAATCAAGGCCTTGCTTAGTCTAGACCTCTTAACCAAAGAAGATTTGGAACCATCAAGAATGCTATACCACCATGCGCAACTTCCTTCAACCTAACTTCCAATCTAACCAACCGATGGAGCCCACTAGTCTCCTACTTGCCACCATCAACAACACATGCTAGGATACCTAGAGCATTGATTGCAACATTAGCCTTATCGAGGAAAAATAATGCACACTCATCATAATCCATAAAGAATTCTAACCACGTTCTTGCTATCCACATTGCACACCTATCATATTTAGCAAGAAACCTCTTATCCTCCAAGACTTGCAACACTACCCCAAATGATTCACAAGCTATAAACAAATCAATACCTCATCACTAGAGACCATCACAAACATATCACTGTAGGGTTCTAAGACCCTATTGAAGAAACCCACAAGCACTACCGGTGCATAAGCCAACCAAACAACTCCACCATATTCAAAATGATCATTCCCAGTTCAAAAGGACACTTAGGGATATCACCTATCCTCCTCCACACTTGAGAACAAACCCTGAACCTCAAACTAACCTTAGAAAAGTGACTAACCCATTGTAGTTGACCAAATTGATCAACCATCATCTTACAACTTTACGAGTTTTACACTTATTGGAAGTATGCTATGTAAGTAGACCAAACTATCCTAAGACCTCAAACAGATCAAGCTAAGTTCATCCAAGATCACAAGACAAGACTTCTATGCAATAAGAACATGGGGCAACCCTTAGAGATCAATTGAACCTTAAGACAAGAATGGACCTACCTCATTTGCTACCACTTGGCAACCTCCCACTCAAAGATGGATTCATTAGGGAATCTGAAACTAACTCCACGAGTCCTACCACCAAAGGAGACAGATTATGCATACAACTATTCCATTTTAAGTACAACATCGAAATCCACCACATCAAATCCAACAAGTCACAAGGAAAGACCTAATGCAATATGAACATGGAAAAATACCTATGGACTTTCTAGAAATAATATACCCAACCAAAAGGTAAACACCAAAGGTTTGCATAACCACTTGGGACATACAAAAAGCCCACTAGCAACCAAAAGAATAAAGAAAGAGACAATGACACACCGGTCCCAAAATGAACACACATCTAAGTCAAGGAAACTTCAACATACTAGTAGTAATATCAGGAGCCCCATCTACCAATTTCCTCCTTTGAAGAGCACATAACTGATTACGTCTTGGAGAACCCCCTTGATGAACTTCACCACCCTTACCCTTATTGCGCTTAAGAGGACAATCATTCATTTAATGACCTATCTCCCCACATCTATAACAAGCATCGGTACCTCTCAACCACGAGACGTTATGGCATGTACCAAACCTTGGGCATATAGCACAAGGCACTATAACCCTTCTTTCCTTGAGACTCTAGAACTTTCCTTCAAAACCTTCCCTCTTGGCCTCCTTACTCCTCTTCTTCCTCATCTTTTCTTCCTCTAGTTGATTGGTATAAATCATCATTCAGGACAAATCATGTTATTAATCAACATAGCAGACCGGTATTCCTCACTCACTAAGTTGGAGATTCCCATCACATATTTATTCATCCTAGTCCTTGCATCATGCACCAGTTGACGAGCATATTTCAAAAGTTGGGTGAACTTGAAGGCATACACTCTTACAGTCATATTACCTTGTTTCAAGTTCATGAACTCCACCAATTTAGCCTCCCTAAGCTTAAGTGGGAAGGATCAACTAAGAAAGGCCACTTTGAACTCCTCCCATAAAACCACATTACCATTTCCCTTATCCCCATTTCATTGATCATACCATATTTAGGCTACCTCTTTGAGTTGGTATGCCGCGAACTACCTTTTTATTCAGCCCAACACCTATGACAGTTAAAATCTTGTAGACCTCATCAATGAACTCTTATGGATCTTCATCTACCTTTGACCCATAGAACACCAGAGGATTCATCCTCATGAAGTCCCTTACCCTAGCTCCTGGAGTAGTAGCATGAGGGGCTTGGGCCCCTTGGTTGACTTGGTTGGCCACAACTTGGGCAAGCATAGTGACAGCATCCCGGAAAGCACCATTGGTAGGTTGCTCTTGGGAAGTTTGGGTCCTTCTTCCTCGAGTGTTAGACATGATCTAGTATAGCAAAGAATAATCATTAGGTGGAAGACTTACTCTAACTCTATAGCACGACTTAGAATAAGAAGAAAGGAAACTTTTCCTAAAACGTCTCATAGCCTCCTACTCATAGCTGTGGTGCACAACACAACCATGAATAAGACTCTAATCGACATGTTGTGTTGGACTTTGAGCATGTATCAACCTACTGCTCTGATACCATCTTTGTCACACCCCAAGTCTAGGGCCTAACCGTGATCGATGAATCAGGAACTCCAAGGAACCCCAAACAAGCCTCATAGCATATCATCACACATCCTTGGTCGCGGAAGCAAGATAGTTCATTATAAGAAACATAAACAAGGGGAAATTGGGGACTATGGGAGAGAGACTCATATTTAAATAGCTTGATTAACAGAAGTGAGTCAAAGCTCAAGCATAATACATATTTTCCAACAGCACCTCTTACATAGAACTTAGTGGGGGCCAAGAAAAGAAACCGGGCTCACCCTCATAGTCAAAGTATACCCAAAAGGAAAGATAGTCTTCAATACATAACATAAGAACAAACATATTGCCCTCGGACATAAGGGCTCACCAACTAGCTTGAATTGAAGCCACCAGCCATATGCAGGAGGATGATGACCAAATAGAGCTTCGGTTCCTACATGGTAATACCATGTAGGCATAAAGTATGCGTTAGTACGTTTGAATATACTAAGTATGTAGGATGAAATGTAACAATAGATAGGCAATATAGTCAAAATGCAATATCATAGAAAAGGGATAGCATAATAACAATATGACATGTATGAATGAAACTTTAAAGTAAAATATGCTTATATAGAACATATTACATAAGTAGAAGGAGACCATCATCATAGACTAGACAACTAGTACTTAGAATCCAAGCTTTGGCACCACTTTGGAGGGTGATCAAGGTATACCCCGTAATCGATAGATGAACATTACACCCTTCATCAAGGTGGCCAAGGTATCAAACCATAAGCAATGGTTAATGGACATTGCACCCTCCATTTAGGTGGCCAAGGTATCAACCCCTTACCGGTTAGTTGACATCCTACCCTTCCTTTAGGTGGTTAAGGTATCAACCCCTTGCTGGTTAATGAATATCCCACCCTCCATTTAGGTGGCTATGGTATCAACCCCTTGCCAGTTAATGGACATCCCACCCTTCATTTAGGTGGCTAAGGTATCAACCTCTTGCCGGTTAATAGACATCACCCCCTCCAATTAGATGGTCAAAATATCAACCCCTCAACAATAGATGATGGACATCACACCCTCCACCAAGGTGGTCATCTTACAATAACATAGACACTTCTCAAAACATATCTCATATAAACATTCATTTCATCATCATAAAGTCATTCAACTCATATGACATGCTTTGGACTTTCATTTCCACAAGAAACCATATCGGGATATTTTATGAAACGCTTAGAGGATGTGTAATGCTAGTATAAAACCATGAAATATGGAGACGAAATCATGCAATAAAATCTATTATAAAACCATCAATCAACATATTGCAATACCCTAAAGTAATATACATCAAAATCTCTCATCAAAACTCACAATAGATCAAAGATTTATAGCTCAAAACATAGCAAAATAGTAACAACTTTACATAGCTTTAACATAATGTCCCGTGATTTTCATAATAGATAAGACCCAATAATAATTCAACCTTAAATCATGCAATTTTTGAGTAAAGAGAGCTTGGGTATCATTGGTGGAAGGAACCCATGAAGGAAACTCACATACCTTACCTTTGGAGATGATGTTGAGAAAGAATGGAGATGGATACTTGAAGCTGGAATGAAATACTTGATGAAATCCTTAAGAATGGTCTTGAGTTTTTGGACTTAAATTTATGGTGTAATATGAGTCTATCTGTTTGAGAGGATATTGAGGAATGTTAAGGATGATATGAGAGTGAAATAAGGCTAAGTATAGGTATTTCCAAGTATGGGGACCCTAAGGTACAACACTTGAAAGTCTTGGACCAAAGTCAAAAAAAGGGACCAAAATAATCCTGCTCGGCGTTGCGGAAGCGACGCTGATTACTCATTGAAATTTGCATTTCTACACATACAAGTTCTATGAAAATGGGCATAAATTCTTCATCTGAACTCGGAATGAGGTGAAACCAAATGCATTGGAAAGAATATTCAAAGAGCTTTAATTTGATAGGTTGTGGGCTACCAAGTTCTTTGTGTTCAAATAGATATGCCCCGTTAAATTTGACCCTCCTAAATCACGTTTTTGCAATTTTCAAATTTAGATACGGTTGCTCTAAAATACGGGTTAGACCCATTTTCCACTCACTTTTTCCCCCGCACAAGAATATCAAGTTAGACTTTTGAAATAATGAATGAATTTTTAGATACATTGAAATTACAAATCTAGGCACTTCTGAGGTACATTTTCAGGCACTTTTTGGGGTCGTTTCAGGTTGCCTCCCAAGCAACGCTTGATTTATTTTCATGACACAACTTGGACACACAAGTTACTCAGACTTTGCCAATTACTCAGACTTCACTCATCAACTCATCTGGATGTTTCATGGGCTGATAGATAGGATGATGACTTCTTCATCTTTGAATCTAAACCTGCATATGACCAACTTTCATATCTACTATGGCTCATCCAGTGGCTTGGAAGTCAACCTCGCAATCTAGTTCACAAAGTCTGTAGGGAATATGAACTTCTCCAATTTTACCAACACATCATACAGTATTAGTATCACTATAGGCTTCTTTACCGTGTGATACGCCATCAATAACCACATGCTAGTTGGAGTAGGGCCCCTAAATCCAACCTTTCTGTAGACCTCAAGGGGCATCAAATTTATGCTTGCACCAAGATCACATAATGCCCTTACAAACTTTACATCTCTAACGATGCGCTGTATGGTGAATGCACCTGGATCTTCTCTCTTCTGAACCAAGGATATCGTAGCAATAGCACTACAATGTTGAAGCTCTTGGGAGAGCTCTTGACTCACAGTACACTTTTTGGTGACCAAGTCCTTCGTTTACTTCACATATTCTGACAACTTCTCAATGCCTCGATGAGAGGGATGTTGATGGAGAGCTACTTTAGCATAGAGAGCAAGTACTTGAATTTTTCTTTCTCTTCTCTCTTTTTAATTCTCTCAGAGGACAATAGGATGAGGCCTAGGAATGGGCTTCAACCTCTATGGTGCATTAGCAGCTTCACTCACCCTATCCTTTCCATGATCATCTCTTTCATCCGCATTTTTTGCCGCAACCATCTCCTCTCGAATGTCTTCTACATCAACCAGCATAGGAAGATAAATAATGCTCTTGCCACCCCAAGTAGTCACCACTATACACTGCCTTTATTTTTTGGATTTTACACTATATTGCTAGGCAGTGTACCCCTATGATGCTGATTTAGTTAAGTCGATACTTGACTGAATTGTTGTTCTAGTTGTTTGATAGCCATAGTTTTAGACTCTATTTTATGATTAATACTTGAAATCTATGATGTCATGCCCCTTAGATTCGCATTCTGTGTCCCAAACTTTTCAACAGGTGATCAAATATCTCCTCAATTTTGGAATTGCTACACTTTAGTCACAGTTGTGTGATGGCACGTATGGACCATTTCTAAAGCCTTCTCTGCGACCCCAATCTACATCTAGAACCTTTTTCCTATCATAATAACCTCCACAGTTATCCATATAAGCTCCATCTCTACCAAAGTTCAGCCCTTGGTTTCTTTGACCTTTGTGCCAATACTCCTTATTCGACCCTTGGGCGTTAGTCTGGAAACCTCCTGTCTGACCAGGAACAAAACATCCATCCTCATCATAGTATGGATCCTTGTACAGGGGTGCATGTGGAGGGTGATTAACCACTACATTAACTCCCTCTTGGCTCTACTTCATTATCACCACCATAACTGTGCTAATTTAAGCAAGCTGCTGTATGATTTCTTAATTAATTCTGGCCTGTTTTTGACCCACACTGATAGCACATGAACTATTTGTGAAAGCTCTATCCTGCTGCCCCCATGCACGATTTGTCTTGACCACTCCTTCCATTTGTTCCGTAATCCTTGCAAATGGCTGATCCAGAAACATGCCCCCATGATAGTGACAACACAAGGTTGACTGTTCTTATCAAGGGTACGGTACCAATGCGTGATCAACTATTTTTTTGTTATGGAAACTCCTCAAAAATTTTGTCAACCACTCCCAAGTAGTGCTTATCAAATCACCAGGAAGTTGCTTAAAGTTGTTTATCTAACCTTCAACTTGAGCTTCTTCGATCTAAGGAGTACCTCTAAAAAAAGGCCTTATGCAAGTTTTCCTAACTGGTGATTGTATTTTGTGTGATGTTAGATAGCCATAATGCAATGTTTCCCATAAGAGACAATGGGAAGACACAAAGTCCCACATCATCCATTGACAGATTCTATGTTCCCACGACACTCTTACAGATAAATATTACATTGTGTTGGTTGATATGAGGATCCTCTAATGGTAAGCCTGCAAAGAGCCCATGGTTCAGCAGTATCTGAAGTAACCCACTCGAGACTGTAAACTTTATATCTACTGAAACACTCCTCATGCGCTTCGAAATGGCTAATAATCGTAATTTCAATATATCTGAAAATCCTTATCTGATGTCGATAATCTGACTTCATATTCTGGATCAGGGGGAAAATTAAGTGAGAAATGGGTATAACACAATTTTTAAAAGAACCATAGTGAAAAATAATTTTTACTAATTTTATGATTTACAGTGTCTATCCGAGGCCAGGGCGTGATGTGCCTGGGGTGCACCAATGTGTATTTTGTGGTCCACGTCTTGTCCATGTCACACCTGGGGTGCGGACTAGTGTAATATTTTCCTTCATTGTCAAGGGCATTGGGGTCATAGTTCTATGCCCACTTAAATGTGAAATCACCCACACTTAGCCATTTTCAACTCTACAACTCACAAAAACCTTCTCTAAAACCTCTCTAAGACTCTATCAATTCTCTAATTTAAATCTAAGGATTTCAAGCTCAATTATGGAACTCAAGGACTCATTTCAAGATCTAAGTCCACTTCAAGTTCACCTTATGAAATTCAAGGTTTAAGGTATGTGGGTCTTTATCCGTACGTCCTTTCACCCATGGAGACCAACCTTGTCTTTTTGGGAAAATTGCATGATTTCAAGTTGTATTACCTATGGATATCTCTTATTAGGAATTATGAGCATAAACTGTGTTGGGGTTTTATCAAGTATTGAGTAACTATGCATGGATGTCTATTTCAAGCTTACTCCATGAGTTGATTTTGTCTATTGAGAATATGCATGTTTTGAGCTATGAAACTATAAATTATTATGAGCTTTTGTGATGGTTTTCAAGGTACCCTACATGAGAGTTTTACTACAATATTTGTTGGTTGATTTGCATTGAGTTTACTCATCTTATTTCACTCTTGAATTAGATGATTTTGAACAAGTATCATGAACCCACCATGTTTTTGATAAAATGACATGACAAGAATCTCAAGTTATTGATGATCTATTACATGATTTACAAGTCAAGTGACTTCATGATGATTAAAGGCTTTCAAGCGTGTATTGAATTCATGAAAAGTATCCATGGTTTTACAAGTATCAAGTTAATCCATATTTCAAGATTTTTACCTCTTATGAGCCACTCATGTTGAAGCAAGGGTTTATGTATGATTGTGATCTATTCTCATGTTCAAGTTAGGCTCACTAGTAGAGGTCAACCATATTTATGAGCTACTCAATTCATGTTCTTACAAGTTAATCTTGTTATGATTAAAGTATGATTATTTCAAGTATTCGGTGGGATTTGACTTAGCATCGATTGAGGCTTAAGATAGGGCTCAACTCAAGGGGTCCTTATATAAAGTCTTTATTTTCTAAACTGTGTGCCACCATAGGATATGATTATTATCTTTGTTACACTAGTGGATCCATCTAGTTCATGTTATCACATTTGGTTTACCTTGGCAAGTAGACCATACTTCACTGAAGGGTGTCATGCCTGGTCACCTAAATCGAGGGGGAGTTAGGCCTCGGAGTCCAAGTTGTAGCTGTTTGGTCTATGTCAGTTGAGGTCTCTTCCTATATATGTATGATATATTATGCAAGTTGAATGATTTACAAGCATGTTTTATTACAAGCATTGATCATGAATGCCATATTAAGATTATATATGCATTGCTTATGATTATGCATATTGAATATATTGGATTATGTCTTTACTGCATTGCACCCCACATATTTAGTATATTCAAATGTACTAACACATACTCTATGCCTACATGATATTACTATGTAGGGACTCGAGCTACTTTTGATCATTTTCCATGTGGCTAATTGGTGAGTCCTCATGTCCGAGGACAATATCTAAGTTATTCTTGCTAGGTTGTGACTTCTTTGTCTTGAACACTTTTTATCATGAGGGTGAGCCCGGAAGCGTCTTAACCCCTGCTCCATTCTAAGTTAGATGTGTTGTTGGATACTATGGTTTTACTTTGAGGTTGAATCTTTTATGCTTTTATGAATATCAAGACTTCCCTTAGTCCCGCTTTCCTTTTGTTTACATCAACTGTTGATGCTTATTTTGCTTTCGCGACTAAGGATGTGTAAATGATATGCTAAGAGGCTTGCTTGGGGTCGCTCAGGGTTCCCCATTCACCGTGTCACGTCACAGCCCTATGCGTGGGTCGTGACATGCTTGGTATTAGAGCAATAGATTGTTAATGGTCCTTGGAAATCCAACACACTAAATCAATTAGACTCTTATTCATAGTTGTGAAGCACGCCAAAAGTATTAAAACACCCTAAAAGTGTGCTTCGAAAATGCCAATAATCGTAATTTCCTTATATCTCAAAATCCTTCGTGATATAAAAATCAGACTTCATATTATTGATCAGGGAAAAAATTAAGTGAGAAATGGGTATAACCTAGATTTTAGAAAAGTCGTAGTGAAAAATTATTTTCGCCAACTTTTTGCAAAATAGTGTGGGTCTGCGATGGTTCCGTGACGTGGACCCATCGCGGAGCAGTGTTATTACTTCCTTAATATTTTCTATTTTCTCCCAACGTATTGAGACAATTATCCCATTCCCTTTTACACGTGAAATATCCCATACTTAGCCATTTTTCAACTTCATATCACCCCAAAACCCTCTCAAAAGCCTCTTAACCATTTTATCAAAAATTCCCAACCAAATTAAAGTGTCTCAAGGTTAATTTTGAATCTCAAGAACTCTATTGAAGCTTCAAGTCTCCTTCAAGTCTACATCTGTCATGACTCAAGCCTAGTGTCATGTCCCGCCTTTAATTCTGCCCAAAACAGCGCAGAAAGCGCGCCCGGAATGATCCGGAAGGCCCCGGAACTC